>JAMPIV010009814.1:0-154945 GCA_024509875.1 Oreohelix idahoensis | reverse complement strand
GAGTATATTGACAGTCATGAGTACGCGAATGGGTGTGGTTTTAATGTAGACAGTGTTGCATCACACACCAAAAAATACACATTATAATATTGAAGTGCTGTAGAACGCTGTGGTACATTTTGGGTACGATTTATTAATCTACAGTACGAAGACGTGAATCCGAACACTTACAACTGTCAGTTTGGACAAGGTTCAAGGCAACCGTCATAGGCATTACAAATAATGTCAATACTTTATAACATCAATGCTTTTGTGCAAGCCGGCATATATCGTGGTGTTAGTAGATTTGATAATAATTTCTCCGCTACCCTCATTGACGAGATAAGCAAGAGTAAACTCTGGCAGATATTAAGCTGCTTAAACGCGAGTCCAAATATCTAATATCCTTCTATATTTTTTCCGCACCACCAGTCAGGTAATTTTTTTGCGGTTTTTTAAGACCGCACTCGAGTGACGGGTTCAAAATATGTAAATTTCTCTGGATTTTTGGGACATAAGCCAAGGCATGTACTTCTTTTGCGGTTAAGAAATAAGCACGGAGTGCCGGGCTTCCAAATATGTTGCCAAGTTCATCTTAAAATACAAATTAGAAGTCAAAAAGTAGTTTTACTTTTACAGCAATCGACAGGAAATAAATCACTTCTAATATACCATCATTTTTGGCACTCAGAAACATCGAGAAATAAGGGGAATCTCAACATATTTAACATCAGGAAAATCTTTCCCGATCAACACGGGCAGAAGGCACAAATACAGGCCTGTCCTCTTCTCACGCCGGAAAATAAACCCAGGCGACTTGTCTTAAGGGACCAGTTTCCGTCCCGCGCAAATCAATGAGCATGAGAATCTTAAAGCCCACGATAGGTGTCGCAAGCCCTGAGATGAGCATTACACGGGACCAGTCAGAACTATTTTCATGGAAACTTGATCTATAAAAATCCTTAAATGGACAACTTGTCAAGTTCAAGGGAAAGATAACAACTAAATCTCACATGATACACAAAAAGATACACCAGTAAGTTCCCCCTTAAGGACACTGCTAAAAGGAAAAACCTCTGGCTTAAAAACATGAATGACCTTAAACGTTTCCTTAACCAAGATTGATTTCTTTTGAGGCTGGTTTGTACGGCACAATTATTATTATGATTCAGTTTTTCCTATGATCGGAATTATACTCTGTGATTGGAACTCTATATATTATGATCGAGTGTTGCTGCGTGCAACGTTTGATGAATAGTTTATTGCATCGGATTTACTGTTATAATATGTGAGAGAGCTGCTGTGGGCTGCGATGGTTATGTGTCCTTTTTAGATTGTTATATTCGTTGCTGTATTTATTACGAACATGAACTTATCTTATCTGTATGCCGTCATGTTTTAGCTGTGGAACTGTGTTACCATGATGTCTTGTGCCCGTTTGGCGTTAATTAACTGTGTGGAAACGTTATACTAGTTCCTACCTTTTTGATCTACGTTACAGTGGTGTGTGATCGAAGTGTGTATAGGTACGCCAGAACTCCACCCTATGGACATTCGACTTTCCAGCTCATACATATTTACCAACACCTGTTCGGCCATCCGTAAGGCCAGACACAAGATGGTATATTGCTTTTAACAGCCGTAACGTAATATTAACATTGTTCTTCTTCCATCATTACGGATCAACTAAAACTATATTTATTGGTGAGCAGTTTCATGGGGGGGGGGGGAGGGGGGGGGGGGGTGCTGTTATCAAACTATCAGAGAAGAATTATACAGACAGTAATATTACTATCATGTTCCAAACAGCTTCTCAAGATCATTCACTAACGACGTCTTTGTCATGTTCACGTTTCAGTGGATTTAAAGTGTTCACAGTGTGAGTTTTTGATGCGCAAGTTGGTCAAGTCAAGTGTGTGTTTCAGTTCATAGTTCCTGTGCAAGTTTCAAATGGGGACGTCATCCAGTGTCAAGGACTGAGTAAGCAGGAGATCTGTGGATAACGTTTGCACTTTAGTGTGATCCTGATGTGTCCAATCTTTGTTGTTGTTGTGGCGGGCCGGGGAGAGTTTTTCCGATTTGAAGATTAAGTGGTTGTTTCCGTTTGTAAACTGTACATGTTATATGTATATCGAGTTGTCTCGGAGCTTAGTCTATTTACTGTTTATGTTCGTATTTCTATGTTATATGTTTCTTTGTTTATGTGGGGTTGGTGACTTTAACGTTTGGATAATATCCCAGTTCACCCAGGGCCCACGTTTAAGGTTCCTTTAGGGGGACACTTTTGCAGATTCACTCTGTGGAATTCACAGCTCTACTGGTAGCTGTAGGATTTGAGCTCCAACTGTGTTTGGTTGTCTGTGAAATGATTGTTTAGCTGTATTCGTAAGTTCTTTTCATAGTTGTTTTCGTCTTACTTACTTTATACGCTATATTATTTTGGTGATCACATTTTTGTTGTAAACGCTCGGTCTCAATCTGCCTTTAGTTTCTATTTTATACAAATTTTGGTTGTATACACTGTGCTGTCGTGTGTCTTTGTCACTCTATTCTCGAAAGCTGTATCTGGATAGCTTTGCAAAAATTTTTATCTTTATTTCGGGTTTTGACTTTTATTTGATTCCTGCGAACGTTGGTTTCATTTTGTCCTTTATATCTTGTCTCTTTGCTATACTCTGGTTTGTGTAACTGTCTATTTTGTATTGCTCTATTAATTATTATTACATGGGCATCTCTAGTAGTAATTAATAAATTTTTCTTTCATTATAGAGTTGGAAAGGTAAATTATACAGTTCTTACGCAAGGAATTGGCATCCCATGTGTTGGGATAAAGTGAGTTCTTCCAGGTTTATTAACTAAATTACTATTCTCAAAAAATTACACATTAACTGTCTACTTTAGACTATTAATTAAACAAAGGGAAATCCTTGGTTATGATACTGAGGAAGATAGAGAAATTGCACTTGTCGATATGGACTTGCTCAGAATATTCGAAAGAGAGGAACACTTCAAATGGAAATTGAAAAAAAAAAAATGGAGGTGAGATAGGAACTTTCAGGATGAAAGTGAAAACCGAATTAGAAGCGGCAAAATACTCTCAAATGCTAAAATGGAAAGAGAGAAAGAAAACTTTCTAAAAAGAAAATGGAAATGGAAGAAGAGAGAAAACTTCAGATGCAAAGCTGGAAGGAAATTTATGATTTTGCTTGAGCAAAAGTTGTTTCTATAGAGCTGGAGAGAATTGAAGGTGGGGAATTGTGTTATATGCACAAAAATTCTACAGATCACTCAAAACTATCTTTCTAAGACATATAGTATCTGTTTATGTCAGATTGACATGCTTGTAAACTTACCTCTGACGATGTTATATTCACCTCAAATAGATGTGAACTTACATTGTGAATCTTCTGAACTAAATAGACAATGTCGGGAATATTGTGTCGACTTATGGACTACTTTCTGGTGAAGTATGAATGTTGTAGTAGGTTGGGGGGCACAGGACAAAACAATAACTCTGATACAGTCGGGCTGTCTGTTAAGGGAAATACCAACTTGAGATAGCGGTTATTGTCTTGCGCTTTTAAGTCTCTATTACGGAGACTGGGGAAGATTTTTCATGAGTTCATAGCCAAATATACAGTCTTTACTGTTTCTTCACGTTGGGTTAGAGCCTTCATAAATTGAACAACATATGAAGACCCTCAGACTTATTTACGTCGCGTGACAAATGTCATGTTCGACTGTAAACCACTTTTTTATTTCTTTTTTACATGTGCGAAAGCCACCAAACTTGGAAAAGATATGTGGACCAATAACTGTCTCCAATAGTCATCGGCAAATCCAAATGTGACTGTTTGCAAATCTTAGTCAACGAAGGGTTACCTCTGTGGTTTCAGGCAATATTCATAGCTCCTAATTTGGCGCGTTAGATAACAAAAATTGCTGAACGCAAATTTTTGTTAAGAGAGAATAATAGTGATTTTAGACTAGTACAAGGACGGTCCATCACGTAGTAATCTCCATCATCCAGAAAACGGATGCACATTTAAGGATTCTCAACTCATTTGGTTCCAAACAATTATGGAAATTTTGGAAGGTGGTAACTACACTTGAATGAGAAATTAATTCAACCATACCAATAATTTTTATTGGAGGGGACATAAATTCCATTAATAAAATATTTTGCACCAAGGGGAAATAGTAATCACAACAATGCATATACTGGGTATAAGAATAAGTGTTCTTAGGTCAGTTTCTTGCGCTGATTTCAAATCTGAAATCCGTTTATAACTCTATCACGTCGGGTTCTTAAGATATTTGTGAATAAATATATTTTTGGGAAGCAGTAGATTGCCCCGTTTCATTTTTACTATATAACTCATTAAAAATTAATAAAATGCAAAATAATTCTACTTTTTATACTGCTAAAAGATGCATGACATATGTTACGCTATTTTTCAAATAGTTACTGTATTTTGAAATAATTCTGAGCGAAATATGGCTTCTAGAAGTTGTAGAAATTCGGCTGATCTGTTCTGTTACGTGTGCGGATATTTTACCGATCGTGTTCACCAGAAAAAACTTTACACCATTACTAAAGAAAGCATATGAACTTTATTTCGAATCGAAAGTTGATGATGCAAATAAATCTTGGAAGCCAAATGCAGTTTGTTTGACTTGTGCAAATACATTGGCAGGTTGGTTACGAAAATCGCCGAAGCATAAGTCGATGCCTTTTGGAGTGCCAGTAATATGGCGTGAACCGACAAATCACGCTACTGATTGTTACTTCTGCTTGACAAATATCCATGGTTTCACTTTTAAAACTAGAAAGTCTGTGGTTTATCCAAATATTGAATCGGTTTCGAAACCAGTGCCTCATGATCCAATCACGTGTCCGATCCCAGTTCCACCAGAACAATATCCGTTGGACGTGAATGAACCATCAGAAAGTGATAGTTACCTGCTTTAGAAACTAATTCTGACTCGGATTATATACCGGTGAATGATGGTGTTCACTTAATTAACCATTCAGAACTTTCAGATCTAATACGTGATCTCGCTCTTACCAAAGGGCAAGCGGAATTACTCGGTTCGCGACTCAAAGAATGGAATCTTTTAGCGCCCAATACTCCGATATCTAAATTTCGTCATAGACACAGAGAACTTGTTCAATACTTTGAGGTGGATGATGACATTTGCTATTGCAAAGATGTAAACGGTCTAATGGTGCACACTCGGTCATGAGCACATAGTCAACGAATGGCGACTTTTCATCGACTCTTCCAAGACTAGTCTAAAAGCCGTGTTATTGCATAACGGAAAATTTATTTATTCAATTCCAGTCGCCTACTCTGTTCATATGAAAGAAACTTATGACAATATGGCTATACTTTTGGCAAAAAATAAAGTACAATGACTACCAATGGCGGATTTGTGGAGACCTAAAGGTCATTGCAATTCTCACGGGCATGCAGACTGGGTATACTAAATTTTGTTGCTTCCTATGTGAATGGGACAGCCGCAACAGACAGGAACATTATGCAAGAAAGGTGTGGCCTATCAGGGATCGTATGCAGCTCGGGCATAAAAATGTAATACACGAGCCATTAGTTAACAAAGACAGCATCATTTTACCACCGTTACATATAAAGTTGGGGGCTCATGAAGAATTTCGTAAAAGCGTTACGTTAGATAAAACGAGCAAAGCTTTCACTTATCTTCGAGAAAAGTTTCCGCAAAAAATTAGCGATGCAAAGATAATAGGAAGGTATCTTTGTAGGACCTCAGATTAGGAAAGTTATTGCAGACAAACAATTCGAGAACTTGTTACATGGTAGTGAACTTCGCGCATGGATGGCATTCAAATCTGTGGACTATGTGCATATTTGTTAAGCAGTGCATACATTCATACAGAATTATGGGCTGTAACATGTCCCTCAAAATCCATTTGCTCGATTCGCATCTTGACTTTTTCCATGACAACCTTGGCGAAGTCAGCGATGAACATGGAGAACGATTCCATCAAGATATCGCCGTAATGGAGTCACGTTATCAAGGACGGTGGAGTGTGACCATGCTTGCCGATTATTGTTGGATGCTTCATCGCGATGTACCTCATGCCATTCACCGACGAAAGTCGACTGCAAAGAAATTCAAGCCTACATAACTGTTATACTTCCTTGTACCACCTGATAGAAGAAAAAAAAACGGTTTTGCTAGATTTAAAAACAGTGCGACATTAAAGTTGACCAGAAAAACATAGAAACTGTAGAGAGAAAAGAAAAAAATATTTTTTTTGTTAGCCTAGTGTTAATCTAAAGTTAACAATAATATTTAGTGTCTTAATGCTACTGCTTGCGCTGCATTTCGATTTCGAGGAGAGCATTCAGTGCCCTGAGTGCATCAACTTTTGTTCCAGCCTTACAAGCGATAATACCTTGACGTTTGCGGTCATCCACTCTACCCACTTTTCCTGCCTTAGCATGCGCATGACAGAAAGAGGGTCGCTCTTACCCTACATTTAAGTATTTGAAATAATATCCTGGTCTCAGTTCTCTTTGATTCTGGTATGCAGATTATGTTGGGATTAACCTGTCTCTAGCATAATATCCTTCTTTGTGCCACTGGTGATGTAGTTGAACTGTGTGACGTAATTTGGTGGGACAATTGAGACATTTCAAATGCTATTGTCCACATAGCTACTCCCTTTTTTCGGGGACAATATCATGTCATTGTATGCTACACAGAATCCTATCTGCAGGACTTATCGTCGGTCCGTATTTACACATGGGGATTAAGGATTGTATACTACACAACCGCTTGCTATCCTGGAAGAGAAAAAATACTCATTTCATGCTGCCTATGCAGTCACCAACTAGAGCACAAGCTCAAAATCTTTACATACCCACCAGCTGAAATTAACGATAGGTAACATAATCATGATCCTCACTCTGTAATTTCACGGAGGTTGTCTTTTATCAAACTTCAGCAAAATGATAATCATTGCAAAAAAATTTTCTGCTAGTTAAACAAGATTAACGCAAACTATGACACAAATCTTAAATATTGGTTCTTGATTAAGAACGGAGTGCTAGTTCGAATGGTACGGGGTTTCTACTTCGTCATACGCTTGCAAATTCTAGTACCTACTGACATGAGAATTCGTATCTTTAACAACATACACACGACCATCTCAGTGTGCAGGACACATGGGATTTTCCCGAACTAAATCTAGGGTTCTTTCTTCCTTCTTTTGGCGGGCGTAAATAGAGATATAACTATTTATTGTCGCTCCTGTAAAATATGTCAGGAGGTTAGATCACGAGGTCCACGCCATGCACCACCGATTCAAGCAGCAGATGTTCCTATTCGTCCTTTTCAGAAAATGGCAATTGACATTATTGGTCCTTTTAAAGTCAAATCTGCCAGGGCGCGACACCAGTATATCCTTACATGTATTTGACATGTGTACGCGTTGGCCAGAGGCTATAACTCCTCGTAAGTACACTTTTCTTCTGCTGATTAGTAGATGTTCGCTTTTGGCTAATTTTCTCGTGTCTGTTGTTTTTCCCAAACTAATCTTATCTGATCATCGGCACTCAACATTTGTTGTCAGACTCTAAGTCTCAAAGTAATGGCCATGCTCCACATTGTGGGGGGTTTTGGTTGGCGGGTTAGGTCTCTACGCAGTGTGTATCTACCCTAATGTCAAGGTTTGGCTTGAGCGTCAAAATAGAATGCATAAAGGAATTTCACTTGGGAAGATAATCTGATGCCTATTATCCTCAGGATTGGGAGTAGGGTGTTACTCAGCTTGACACTTTTTCGCATATCGGGATCGTGCCAAATGTGCACTTAACTGGTTTTTTCCACAATTTCGAGCTCGTTTTTTGGTTGCACAATCCTCGTGGGTGCCATGTCGTTAACTTCTCGAATCTATTTATAATGCTGAGGAAATTAACGGATGACATTCAATCTTCTTACGAATATGTCATATGCTCTCAGGCACAGAAAATTATCTTGATGCATGTTGTAGGTCTAGCTTACCTCATCATCTGAGTCTTGCCATAGGAGAAGGCTCGAGGCTCTTTGCCAATAGATACTAGGTGTCTTTACGACAATACTCATATCCTGGAGTGAACGAGGCATTTGTACTTACTTCCTTGTATGGTATAATCGACTCTATTATTTCCTGGAAAAAGGTCCTTTTATACCATTGTCTCAAGAATTTCTGACGAACGGACTATGTGGTCGATGTTGGGACGGGAAGCATGAAATAACTACACCATTTTAATATCGCTCGAAAGAAATTTCATTGCCCGGTCCCTACTATCTACAGTCTGTTTTTCAGGACGACTGACGATCCTCCAGTTCGTCATAATCAATACTATACATCTTTGTCAACGTTATTCAGGAGGAGCAGAGGACTACTTTCTCCGATGATAAATCTTCCTCTTGTTAGTTCTCCATCTACAATTCACATGGATAATCATGGCGAAAATGTGACTATTCTATCCTGAGTTTGACCTTTAGAAAGACAGCTAGCAAGTACTTCTTTCAAAAAGCTCTGCACGCTATACAGGACGTAAGGACTTGATCCGAGTCAAGATCCACTGGTATGCCATTTTCGGCTACAGCCCTTACTCACTTATCTATATGAGCTCACTGAGGTTCGAATAATGTGATGGCCGATATTAGTCTTCGATGCCCACTACCCATTTTGCATTAACTACTTTTTTTAGATTGCTTATAGATTTCTGTAAAGACTTTATAACCAAAGTTACCTATGCATTATGCACACTGATAGAACATATTCTGAACCCTATTTATTAAGATTCTAGTTTACGATTGTGTTACTGTCTCAGTTACCTATCTTATGTAATTACGGAGACATAGGTCTTTGTATTAGACATATACGGGGTCGGAGTTAACAAAACCAAGTAATCTGAGGTTTAATGCGGAAGTTACAATGCTTGCCTTTCATAAAGAATCTATTATTAACAGTGATTTTCATTTGTGTTTTTTTCTACAATCGACAGCTTGTCCAAAGAGATATTGGATAGTATCTATGTTACTGTAATCGAGGCTATTAAAAACTTCTTCAACTTGCATTGTATCTATACTACGCTTGGACAAGTTTTCTGTTCCAGTATGAAGACAGACATGAATTTTTGTCTCGCCAATGCATGCTTAGATTATTAGTATCACATGCGGGGGCCGACAAGAGTTTATCATCGCTCCTATGTACTTTGCACTATGGATAATTTGCTAATTATATGTTTAACAATCAGTACATTTTAAACGATCTTCCTTTATAAGGTCCCACATCAATGCTAAATAACTTTACGTGATTGAAGCTGTTAATGTAACAACCCAGACATGTTACATTATATTGATCGCAATGCTCCATAACATTACCTGTTCCAGTGAATTGCAGTCTGTATTTTTGATCGGCCACATAGATGATTTTTCCTATACTGATGCTCATTTAAGAGTTTTCCCAAGATACTTTTTGCAACTATTGATATTTCATAGTATATGGTTTACATTTAATGACATTGTATTATTTCACCTAAACTTTTTCATGCACTCCTTGTCATAAACATATTATGTATTATATGACTGTGTTTGGGATAATCGCTTGAAATTGAGTAACAATTATAGTGATAAGGATACATTTTTAAACTTAAATTATCATTTTGGATACATTTCGGGTATTGTACATTGAAAGGAGTTTTTTTCTGACATTTGGTAAATGTACATTTTTTCTTTACCCAGCGCTCAAACCAGATTGTGCGCTAGGGTGGTAACACACCACTAGGTAATAAGCGATCACTTATTAATGTTGATTTCCTATACAACCAGTTCACCTCATTGGTACTTTATAAGTTTATTACTTGGTTATAACACGCCATATTATTGTATATTTTTATTTATGGTAACTAGTTATTTGTTCAATTGGTATAGATATGCATTGGGTTTAACTTACTGGTTACCCATGATGTTATATCATTGTTTTTTTTTTTTAAAAACCCAACTTGCATTGCTTTCTTTCATTGACTGGTCATTCTTCTTGTACTTCATCTTGTCCTTTTTCACTTTCCACTTATTATTTCATACTTAGACTATACTTGATATACCTCATCTTTGTCTGAATTTCATTATCTTTGTATACTTCATCTTCTTACTTTACACATATTTCCATCCCTCTATAGTTGATTTAGTAACATGACTTAACATAGTGTAAATCCTTGTGTGTAGTGTAGATATTGGAATTGCATCGACCTCAAATTTTTTTTGTTCCATGTACTTTAAAAAAAATATGATATCATTTTTTCCCCTCAGGGGTCGGTGTAGTCTGTTAAGTCATGTTTTTATTAATGGGAGTTAGGTGTTTTGGAAAGACAACCCTTCCCTCCACTCACAAGGTTGAAGTGGGTGAGTTCACGTGTATTCTGTATGGGTCGGATTTACTTGAAACATGTTGTCCTTCACACGTTAGTTTGATAGCATTTTTGACACGCTTTGGCGATGAGATTTTATTTTTTAGTTGGGGGCTTTATGCTCGGTAATTTTTTGAAAATAGTTCAACTGAGTAGTTGTTTAGTTTGTTTTTTTTAAAATAAGATAAAGAAAGTTTTCGAATGTTCTTAGTGTCCATAGTTTGGGGGAAGAGACGGTCGGCTGAGCATGATATTCTCACGCGGGTAGTTTCGCGCATGAGTATTTTTACTGAACTGTTCTGAGAAGCAGTAATCTCGTGACAGTGCGTTCCTTTAGGTTCATCCTCCCACTACCCAAAACCCAAGGGCTTCGTGAGATGGTTGTTCCATCTCGTTAGTGTGTCCAGAACATTTTATTATCGAGGGGAATAATATTTTTGAAAGTGAAGGAATGAGTTTCCTTCCAAGATTGATTCTTTTGAGGCCATGGAGATTGTAAACCGGCCATTATTATTATGATTCAAGTATTTCCTATGATGGATTTTCCCCTGTGATTGGAATAGCTATATTATGCTCAGAGTGTCTGCTGCGTGCAACCGTTTGGATTGATATAGTGTATTTCATGGATTTTTTGCGTACTGTTATAATACTGTGTAGAGAGCTGCTGTGGACTGCGATGTATGCAGTCCTTTTTGATGGATATTGTTGCTGTATTACTACGAAATGAACTTACTTATCTTGATTGCCGTCATGTTTTATGCTGTCTGAACTGTGTTACCATGATGTCTACGTGACCGTTGGCGTTAATAAACTGTGTGGAACGTTATAATTACCCATCTACCATTTTCTGATCCTACGTTACAGTGGTGTGTGATCGAAGTGTGTTTATAGGTTACGCCAGAACTTAATGACATTCGCACTTACAGCCATACATATTGTCACAGAGAGTTATGATCATTAAATTCTCTATATACTCTTCTTTTCTTCACCCGTGACCTCTATTTTATTATCGCTCTTTTATCTATTTTTCCTGTGTTTTTTCGCATTCGTACGTTTGCGACTATAAACATTACTATCTTCCCCAATCTCAACTTTACCGTTTTCTTTCTCATACTGGTAAACGCTTTTATGACATAACGTGTCAGAGAGAGAGAGAGAGCGTTAAAATGCATTCTATGGCACTAGGTGTCAGTGGACGAAACTGTGAATATATTCGTCTGGCCAGACATAGGAGCAGACATATGTCTACAGTATTCCCTGCACCAGACGAAATACACTGTGAATATTCGCTTTCGTCAGACCTATAGGTGACAAATTTGTCTGCATTTTCACCTGTCACAGCGTTTCTTCAGGCTAGTCGCTCGGAGTGAAGTGTGATATGACACTCATAAAGCGCTCTGGAAGGAGACATATAGTCTGGGTTTTTCCATGACACTCACGCTCCACGGCCAGTTTTGGCGTAAGGTGCGAAGACGGGTTTGGCATGTTATTGCCATGCGTCTAAGTTAACGTAAGGTGTTAAGGAAAGGGGAGGCTATTGCGTGGTTTTGGAAATAGCGCTCATCTTTGTCTGGTTTGAGATATTAACCAGAGTTCGAAACTAGATTTTCATTCTTGCTCCTGAATTCGCAGTAGACAGGACGTTTCGTGCTAGGAGAATAAGCTGTTTAGCGAAGTCTTAGTTTGTTCTTGGCAAATATTTTGCCGAACTTCTAGACTACCAAAAAATATAAGCATATAATTCTAAGTTTGTGCAATCGCCTGTAATTCTGTTTGGAGGTAATATATTATATATAATATCTAGTATTTTTTTGAGTGATTAAGTGTTAAATCGCTTATTTTATTTCCCGAGTTTTTGTGTGCAGAGTGAATAATTTATAAGTTGGTTAGATTCTCTAGCTGATGAGTTACAGTGGAAAACAGAATAAAATATAATTTCTAGCTTAAAGCCAGGTAGCCATAAGGAATTAACTTTAACTGCTAAATAATCAGACGAGAGAATATATTTTAAAACTAACTTATAAATGCTAGATGCCTCATGAGTGTTGACGGAATACGCAGGTATTCCTAATTCATGATGATGGATTTTTATATATAACTTACTTCACGGGAAGTTTTGAATGATAAGTCAAGCTATACGCTTGCAGTTTAAAAATGTAAGTTATATTGAGTACATAATGTGTAAAATATTTCATATGTGTTTTTCTTTATTCAGTGACTACTGGGTAACCCAAATTTGCCGGCGTTTAGTACAAAGACATACCTGTGAGAAACATAAACATTTTTTACCTTTTAACCACGTGGGTTTACAAGTTGACACCTGTCTGACAGTGCGTGTGTCTCGATAAATAGACAGTGTACAACTCTCACTAACGGGTTTTATTAAAGACTAAATTTTTATACTGGGCCTTTGAGCCAGATCAGATTTCTGCACAAACTCTGTACATTTTTAGCCGTTGTGGCAAGTAACATATTAACGTCAGTAACATTCCGACGGAGTTTTGACTAGTGGTGTGGTGACCAAATATAGTTCTTTCCTGAAAGTAGACACCGATCTGACATTCCTCAATTCTAGAAACCTAAACTAGTGACACTGTGTTCGTTGTTAATGTTCGTGCCTGGACAATTTTAATGTGACCTAAACAGACGTCTGAAAAATAAGAACACCCAAGGAATCGTTCCCGGAAGCAGAGAATTCATCCTGTCTTTTTGGAACTGGGGATTTCTTAATCAAAGACTGCCATTGACGATTCTGTGTGTGAATGTCTCTAAAAATTGTGTTTCCAGAACTGGCTATCAAAGCTGTGAGTATGAAAAAATACATGTGATCACGACTGAATGAATAGAGTGAATGCAGGACGGAGTGATTTCATTATTGTTGTAATTTGGCACCCATTTTGCTGTCTTAACTTTCTGTATGCAAGTATTGCTAATCATATTTCCCTCAAAATAGAGCAAAGATAGCAAGTCTGTCCATACCTTAAAAGGGGGAAATATTAGACCTAATCATATGTATCCTTGATTCCTGGGGGCTATCACTTTCTTCCAAAAGGACTGTGGGCATACCTTGAGGGATAAGATCATACTGTGGGTCTATCATTTTGGTAGCATTTTTATTGACTTTATGACTATTTATATATGCTTTGATGTAATTTCTATGTGTTGTGATGAAATTTTAGATGATAATTAAAATTTCTCTTGGAATTAATCAGCGCGTTGGTCAGCTCGCTCCAAAAAATTATCTATATAACCATTGTTACTAGTTTCCCACGTCTGTACGTCTAATTGTCGTCTTACGTGCGTGTGTATGTGAGTGGAGATATATATATATTTAATATATATGTGTTAGACTGTCTGACTACTCTAAAGCTGTCGTAGACGATAGGTGAGAGAGAGAAGATTTCTCTTTCTCAGAGACAGCCTCTATCACATTCTACCATCTCACTCGTGGAAATCTATTTCTATTACTACCTCTCACTGTGACCAGCACTTATTCAAATCTATTCAGAAGGGACCAACCCAAGTCTTAATTCCCCTATCAAAAATCTACGACACATATTTACACACCTGTCGGCCATCCGTAAGCCCGACCACAAGTTGATTGCTTTTCATCAGCCGTAATATTAACATTGTCTTCCTACACCACTTACGTATCCTTAACAGGACCCACACTGCCAGGAATGTCAGGAAGAAAATGACATAAACTACTACCTGATCCACTGTAAAAAGTACGAGCAACAGAGGCTAGAATTAAAAACATACTATAGAAATCACAATATAGACATGACAGGTGATACGGTTTTAAATATAGATGCCCCAGGAGAAGCCTAATCAATACGTAAACGATATATACACAAAATAAAGGTAAACATGTAAGGTTAATAACAGTGACAATATTAGTAATAATAATAACAATAATAATACTTTAGAAAAGAAATTCAGCCAAATAGATTATTAATCAACAAAAACTAACAAACCATTAAAGAAAAACAAAATTATTAACTGCTCATAGTGCAAGGAAAGACAAAGAAGTAACAAACAAACAAATAACAAGACTAAGTATATAAAAAACAGAAGAAATACTAATATAATGTACAGTAAAACCATCAACTGCAAAAGACAATAGTTATCTAAATACAAAACTAAACATAAATTAACATTAAATACCCTAATTATAACCAAATCTTAGGTTGAACAGGGTAGACCAAGATGGTGGAGGAGCAGAGGCAATAATGGTCAGCTGTTAAGTGCCCTGACATCTTCCTCATCACCTTTTTAAACAAAAAAAAACAAACAAACAAAAAAGAGCTCAGTGATTACCACTATACCTCCGGCCTCATCTACAATACCTTTTCCATCAAAGGGAGTTAGGACTGGGGGCATACATTACATTATTTTCAGTTAAATAATCTGAAATAGAAAAATTTTTAGTCTGTTAAGTTTTTGCCATATTTGTCATTTTAGACCAGGGGTTCGAAAAACAAGAGGCTTTTAGAAAAACTCTACCTTTAGTATAAAAACTGGATTTCTAAATAAACTAAAGATTTCCCAAATATCATAAAATTACTATATATAGAGGAGGAGATAGATAGATTAGATAGATTGATAGATAATAGATTGATTGAAGATTTAAGATAGCTAGATAATAGATAGAGAGGGAGATAGATTCGATAGAGTAAAGAGTTAGTTAGATTGCATAGGATTAGAGATAGATAAGATAGTAGATAGATGATAATAAATAGGGATAAATAGATCAGATAGATAGATAGAAAGATAGATAGATAGGTAGATAGGTAAATAGATAGAATTAGGGACTAGATTAAAAGATAGATAGGTTTGATCGTTAGATAGATAGATTGATAGATAGATAGATAAAAGTAGATTAGATAGGTTAAGGTAGATAGATAAGAATAAATGTAGGGGGGCGGTGTAGGGGGTTGAGGGATGTGAGAATGATGAACGTAATCAGGGATAGAATTGGTTTTACGTGTTACATTGGAAGTTCACAAATATTTTTGGTAGGCTGCTCGCGAGTTTTCATCGGTGTAAAACCGTTGGTGGAAAAACGTGAACTTTGATCCCGGGAGTCACCGCGACTGTTAAGAATGATGCCGACGATGAGAGTCTAGTACAAATTTTGCTCTAGTTAAAAAATGTGATTTTTTCTCGTTGGTCCCTTAAGATCATACCAGATCATATTACTGGGATCTACCGTTAGATTAGGAGACAATGGTTGCCGACCGTTTATCCAGGTATTTAGATACTGCTATAGATAGTTACCTTTTAGAGCGGTTAAGAATGCTGCTCACAGAGATAAAGACAGAAGAATAGAAAAGATCCCAATTTTAATCGTTGGGGATGAGTAAAACAGAGATCTAAAGCGTAATTAACAGAATATTAACAAAGAGAGACGAGGTGGGGCAGTTGGAGTGGGGAAGGAAGTGTGAGGGCACGCGTGTCATATAAATTTTTCGAAAGAAGAAGGGTGCCGAAACCCTCAATATGACCGCATTAGTAAGAGAAATAAGCCAATTGAAATTCGCGGATCCAGAGAAGCACGCAGAGGGACAAGAAAACGAAGTGGGCAGAGGCGTTCGCAGAGTAATTTTGAACAAGGGAACCACCAGAGAATCAAATGAATGTTCTGTGGCTGGTAAAAATGATCTAGATGTTAATTTGTCGAGACATTCGCACGAAACGATGAAAGAGATATATCATCACTGCTCAATCAAAGGGTTAGAAAGAATGGAAAACGCTTGCTGGCCTGATAATCCTAATGCGTGCTATTTTTAAGACAGTCTAAGCTAGCTGACGTGAATAAAACTGATTTGTTGATCTCCATATGTATGC
The DNA here is from genome assembly GCA_024509875.1 of Oreohelix idahoensis. Taxonomy (NCBI): domain Eukaryota; kingdom Metazoa; phylum Mollusca; class Gastropoda; order Stylommatophora; family Oreohelicidae; genus Oreohelix; species Oreohelix idahoensis. The sequence goes on along the minus strand of JAMPIV010009814.1, from coordinate 138,671 downwards.
TCAGCAGCAAGCTGGAAAACTAGGGGAGAGACACACAACAACTGGTGGATAAAACTAATGAATTATGTGTCCAAAGTTGGCCACAAGAAGTGGGAGATCTTGCAGAGAATGTATTTGTCTATAATTGGATGGAGGATAAGTCTCACTCTTCTCTAGTTCCAGCCTCAAAATACTAGGCAGAGATAATTTATACAGACAGGCAATTTCCCCCAACGCCCAGTTGTTGATGGGGACCACTAATGGAGGAGCTAAGAAACAAGCAGGATTTAGAAAAGAACCGAAATACGATTGTGTAGATCATAATTTCTTACCCTCAGGAAACATTATAGAGCGCAGTGTCTTCGCTCAGTGAATGAATCAAGAGAGAAGACTGTCTGTTTACATGTTATTTTGAGTTTGATTTTGTGGATGAAAGCTGAGGTCAAGAGGTTTATAAAAACGCTCCGTGATGCATGCTACACTCCCTCATCACCCCTCTCTTGTACGTCAATAAGAAAGTATAAAAGTTAGTCTATACGCAAAATTCTGGCGTAAGGAAGTGAAATGCACTTTAGAATTGATTGATTTCTTGGTTTAGCTTGGTTTGATTGGTGTGTAACGCAGTTCTCTTCTCGTTTTTCGTTGCCGTTCGCCTCACTAAACTCGCAGAAGGGCCAAGATGTAAATTAACTAACTTGTTTTACTTTTAAAGCTGGGTAACACTGACAATTTGACACTGTAAATATTTTGAACATGAAATAAAGCTATATGAAGGGAGAGTGCGAAGGCAAAAGAGTGCCGCGCAACGTGGAAGATGCTATATATGTGCGGAAAATAACATCATGTGAGCTGGACATGAAAATGTTATCAGGTGTGCAGCGTCAACGATAAGTGACGGATATTGATGAGATCTTTGTCTTTACTAACGCGATTATGTCAGATGATGATAGGGAGAGTTTTTGTTGTTATCCGATATTATTTTCTTTGATATAATGAAATGAAGACGAATTATGAATCGTTTTGCAAACATTAACCGAGGGAGCAATAAATGAACGAGTTTCGGTGTCTCTCTCATCGGGAAATAGCGTGGATGAGACCGCAAAGTTATTGTTTCACAGTCTGATCTCGTCACCGGGAACGTAACAAAAGGTATTTTTTCACAGTTTGATCTCAAGTATAAAAAAATGTGGGGCCTCACCGGTGTCTAACGCGGCATTGTTATTGATCAACTGATGTATGTTAAATCAATTTTCCTGGTGCACCATTTTCGCAATCCTATCCAAACGTTTTGACAATTAAATAGTTGTGCTTTAGTTGCGTTTTCTTTGTTCACCTTTGCACTGTTACCTCAGTGCTTCATTTCGTGGATATAACTATCACTCTCTGGATCAGCAGTACAAGAGGAGACCACACTGTTGAGATTACGCAATCATCATGTCCTTTCTGTAGTCGTAGAATACATAGGTCTGAAAAGTTTGTTTCGCAGCGTTTTTAGATTACTGGGCTGCCGTTTTTCAGCTGTGCTCCTCGAGAAGTGCGGAAGTTTGTGATTCTCGCTCACCGCAATTTTCCTTGTAGCCTCCTATTTTCGCGCCTCACTGTTCTTGTTCGCCCAAGTTCTCTAGGTCTACCTCGCCTCATCATCTTTTTTGTCCCGTCGCGTGTGGGTTCCAGTCTAGAAGGAATACCTCGTGGCTATTGCATCTGATTGTTCTGCGGTCTGCGTGTATGCTATCCCAAGCCCCACCTTTTTCCTTTAATTTCTGCTGTTTTTTGTATTGGTGTTGCCGCCGCGCGCGTGTCGCTTTTTCCTGGTAGCGCTTTAGACATTTCGTCTACTTACGACGGGCTGGTCCTCGCTTTTAAGGAGGATCGTCAGAGGACCTTTCCTATTGTAGACAAATGGTCTGTTAGCTTGCTGGATGGTGTTTACGACCCTTAAGTGAACGCATGCCATGTACCTGTGGCCATACAGCACAAGAGCTGACTGTTTTACTTTTGAGTTCAAAGATTTCTATATTTTGTTTCTCTCTTGTGATATAAGCTGAGGAGTCTATATTGGTCGAAGGGCATTAAAGAGCGCATTTGCTCTATATTTATCTTAGATACCAGTACTCGCGTCCACTCTCATCGGTTCTCCCCTGCTTTGTGCATTGTATAAGCTTCCCCTAGTATCATGGTTATAAGTTTTTACTTTCATTCTATGTAGAGACTTGACCCATTTGATCAGCTTTATCGTGTCCATCAGCCTTCTTATAGGTTTGTTTTTTGGTTTTTTTGTTGTATGGTTTTTGTTTGCTGGTATGTTTTGTGTGATTTTCTAACGCTTTCTGCATCGTTTAGGAGACGACGAGTCGAATAGTTGAATATTGAATGTTGACATTTTTATGTTTGAAAATTAAAAGAAGAAGGATAAATAGAATAAGTTATTTTTTTATAAGTTATTAAAAAAAGAGAAAAAACAAGAGTTATCAAGCGCAGAAAGGGCGAAATATCCGTGATCGCTGGGTATCGGCAGTGAAAGACTGAGCTACTAAGAAAAGAGGTTCTAGTAATTTTTAAAAAAGATCGATATGTATTGTGGGTCTCATACTGTCGCAAAGAGCTAAAGATAAATTTCGTTGTGATTGAGCCGGAGTCGTTAGAAGAATAAGGATGGGGAGGTAAAAGGTAAAGGGAGTGCCGTTTACGCCCATTGAAGGTTGAAGTTATTGGACTTATGATGTTATGGCCATATTTATTTACCCTGCCGGCCACCTACGGGCGTTGATGTGGGCTCCAGCATCACGACGGCGACTCGCTTAACCTTAGCCCCGGAGAGCTGCAGTTTGGGGTCTTTAAAAATTCACCACATCAACTTGGGGTTTGAATGAAGAGAAACAGATAAGATGTGTAGATCAAATATTTACTCATCAGGGACCAATTTAGAGCAGTGCTCACAGACTGGCAAAGACAGCTGTACTCTAATTTCGTGTGTGATTATTGAAAAAGCTTTTGAACAGTTATAACATAGGGAGTAGTTGTGTATGGAGAATAAATAATACCTTGGACAGTTAGTGAGTAAGTTCAGCCGCTGCTAATAGTGTAGAATCTACAAAGCTCTATGCGCAACTTTACGTGTATCGTTCGGCTGGTGTCATAGGCAACCTCGTAACCTTGTTGAGGGTGAAGAGACCAGTGGGGAGTGCGACAGAAGGATGGCCGGTTAGTACACAGCGCCACTTCTATTTTTTAACAGTCATTGACGTAAGGTAATGGCTGTCCTCAGACAACAGAGAGCGAGTCCGCAAGAGGGAATAAAATGGACTAACAATTTTGTCTACATGTGTCAAGAGTCGGAGCTGGATATTATGCAAATGAAATGTGCCACTACTAGCACATGTCCATCAACACATCCAGGTCTTTTCTTTAAATTATAAGATTAACACGGATGGTCAGACTTAATATAGTATGAGCCAAGTAGGTGGGCTTTTGGAACATCAATCTAACGAAGACAGAGGGTCATTTACGCTTCAATGGAGCTCATCCTTGAGCCCATGATCAGTAAGGGATCGTCAACGGATGGAACATGGGCGCAGAGAGACTCACTTCAATACCTAGTGTCGCATAGAAGATTATAATACTACATATATTTTCTTACTCTCGCTCACACTTCGACTTTTTCTTTTCTACGCCCGTGTCCTTAGTTTTATTTAGATCGTAGCATTTTTATCCGTTTTCCTTGTTTAATGTTTTTTTTTCTGCTACATTCTCGTTAGTTTGCGTAAAATAAGTGATTTCTCTTTACCTTCTGACTTAAACGTTTTTTGTTTCATCCACTGGTTACACCGCAATTTTTGATTTCATATCTGGTTAGTCTAGTCAGCTTGCAGGGTAGGACTGACAAACTGTGTAATTTCCTCGTCTAATCGATGGACGGGAGTTAAAAGGAGCAGACATATCGTCTGTAGTCAATGTCTCATCGCGGACAGTGACCTTCTACGGCTAAAGTTCGTCGGCGAGGTGTGGTGAAGAGCTGCTCCATGTCGCTGCCTCGACCAGAAATGAGATAATTGTATAGCGCATTTCCGATCTGGAAATCTACGGAGCAATCTCTACGGCCAGGTTCTTAGACGGTGATATAGGGGTGTTGTCAGAAAGACGCGAAGTGGCTAGAGGCGATATGGCTCAAATCGATCTTGCGTTTTACGTTCAATGTGGTTTTAATAGGCTGATAAGAAGAGATGGAGGGGGGAGTTACGGGGGGGGGGGTGGGTTCGATAAATAGATGTGGGGATCCTTTGTCTTATTTAATTTATTTCTTACCGGATTTAGTCGTTTACGATTTCTTTCACTCAGTAATAGACTTCGCAAAGTTCGTGGTACTAGAACAACCTACGGTTCGATTCCTAAGAATCCTCTCCTTGATAGATTGAGAGTGGCGTAATTTAGTTTGGTTCGAGAAATAGTGGGACGTTTAGATTCTGTAGATAAAAAGATTCTCTGTGTGTGTCAGGTAAAGATTATAATCTAAGTAGTTTTTGCGGAGAGTAGATGTAAGTGAGTTAATAGTCGCTTTATTAGTTTATGGTCATTAGTTTATTTGGTCGGCGAGCATATTTAAACAATTATTTATAATAGTCTGTATTATTCATCTAAGTGGACGTGTTTTCAGTGGAAAGCCAGAATAAGATTACAAGTTCTAGCTATTGAGACTCGCATTTTTGGCTTTATTAGAATGAATTTTAATTAATATCTTACTAGATTAGAGAATCGATGTCGTTGAGTAAATATTTTATAATAATTCATTAAACGCTTATGAGACGTGTGTCTAGTCTGATGAATTTCGCGGTCATATGAGTGTCATTTGATTCGGAAATTATACTCGTAGTGTGTATTCTCTAGAGTACCATTTGTTCATGGGATCGCTCTCGATTTCTGTATTTAGATATTAAGTAGAGCGTTATTTGTTCAACGGTCGAATCTTGTATCATGTCCTAACGACCGCGCTACCGCCTCTACGTCTGCGCGGAGATGTGTTAAATTAAATGTAAAGAATAATCCTTATGATTTAGAAGCGATGGCAAGTTTTATTAATGGTATAATGTTATAACCGCACGGAATTGGTAATGGTTATAGTATATTAACGTTGTTTTCTCTTTATCTCTCAATGAGAAAAAACTGGCGGTGGGCACCAAACTTGGCCTAGCGTTTTTAGTACGCAACTGATAGATAAGAGAGAGATATTTGTATTGTTTTTTATTTTGTTGTCTCTGCTCGCTGTTTAACCTATGTTATTTGGGTAGAGTCTATAGCTCAAACGGTTAACACCTGTCTGGCAGTTGCTTAGGACTTGAGTATCCAGAAAGAATTAGGATCGAGAACGTAAAAAATATCTCTCTCAGCAACGGTTCTATAAGGGACCTAAAATGCATGATACTGGTGCTACACTAATAGTCGACATTTATGATATATGGGTACTTATGTTTCTTCACAAAAACTCTTCATGTATCTAGTGCACGATGCTCCTGTGGTGGCAGAGATTTATTAACATACATCTTAAACATTACCGGAACATTCTATATGATACTTGTTGGGTGCAATGATACAATAATTTAATCTATGTAGGACCGCTGAGAATTTTCAACCAACGGTTCATCTTCCTAAATAAGGGAATCTCTCGTGATTTCTGGTTCTGACGACTGTGTTGCTCGCTGACAATCTTAAATCTCTTAGCATGAACTGAGTAAGAAGTGACACATTAATCTAAAGACTTATAATTTGTTTTTCTGAACAGTTTACGATATCGCACTATGATGACAGAAGACAGACTCCCAGGACCCATCTGGAGATTGAAAAAACTAGAATCTTGTAGAGAACTGGGTATCCGTTATCTTCATTCAGAATACGAAAGCACAGATTTTTAGGTTGAAAAGAGATGTTCATAGAATAGTGCGCCAGACACGGGCGAACACAGATCCATGACATGTATAGGTAAGTAAGTTGAGGTGTCATTGAGACTGTGGTGATCCGTGCTGTGCGCTGAAAAAGACCAGCCTCGATGAAGTTTAGACTGAGTGATTTCGTTTTGATTGATGTTTTGATTTGGCTACACCATCACTTTCGTAATTGGCAAGTCTTTTGTTTATTCAGAAGAGAATTGTTGCTAATGCATGTTTGCTTTCCTCTATCTAGGATGTTGAGTGGTTATCGGGGGGTTAGAAAATTCTGTTTTTTATAACATTAGAAGGGAACATTTACGACACTAATAGCGCTTCGGTGAGATCTATGTGTACTCTTTGGGGCTGATCAATGTCTACTTCTGAAACCAGGGATGTTGGGCGGGTAGTGAGATTTAGAGACGTGGGATTCTCGGAGGGAAGAAGATTCTCATACCGCAACTTGGGTCTGAATCACTATATCTCTGAGTTTTAGTGCGCGCGCAAGATTCATTGAACTTTATTGTTCTTTATGGATCCGTAGATTTGTATTTGTTTTTGACTGTAATTTTTATATCTTTGTGATGGAAGTTGTATTTTGATAATTAAACTTCAAGTAATAAACTTAATCAGGTAAGTTGTGGCGGGTCACTTACTACTAGTTCGTGTTCCCAAATATTTTATTTTCATCATTTGTCATAGTTTTTTTCACGTCTGTGTGTCTATTGTAGTCACTTATGTGTGTGTGTATGTGAGGAGTATATATACTAATATATATATATGATATTAGATCTGTCTGACTAATCAAACTCTGTTGTAGATGATAGGCTGACTGAGAGAGGCTTCTCGAGTGTCAGAGACAGAAATCTATTATATTTCCTCCACCTCACTCGTGAAATCTATTTCTATTTTTCACCTCCCACTGAGCTATCGCTTATCTCTATGTCTATTCAGAAGGGACCAAACTAAGTCTTAATCACCTATCACAAATCTACGACAATTGTGGTCTCGTCCGAAGGATTTTTTTTTTTGAACTTAGAATAGGAAGACGAGTACGATAAATATATTAGCTCGTCTGTTATTTTCTTTATTCTGAAATAGAGTAAGAGTGTGATTGTCTCGTGGTATTGTGTATCTTTAAAAATAACTATTCCCCTAGACCAACGATCTGTTTATGGGCGTGCTGACCACACAATTAATAATTGTTTTTCCACAGCATTATTCAGCATTATACATTTGAGTTACAGGTTGATTTTGTCGGAATATATGTTATTGTTGATTTTGTAATACTAAACGCTGGTAAAGTTTGTGATTGTCTAACAGTCACAGGGTTCTGAAGAAGTAGGTGTTTGAGCTAAGCTAAGGAGTGCGTTCAGACAATTACGTCCTGTTAATTGCCTCCCTTACCCTAACTGTCTTCAGGGGTGAACTTGATGTGGACTTAAAAATTAAGGGATTTTTTTTTTCTCTTTAAATTTTTGCAAATTATTTTGTTTCCACTGTAGCAACTTATTTTTTTAGTGAGTAATCTTAACTACCATTTATTTGGCGTAGTCGTCTGCATTAGGTGCTTTATTGCCGATTAATAGCAGCGATAGTTAGACACTATATCATAGGAGGAGGTATATCAGGTTAAAGTATATCATCTTTTGTTTTGGTATTTTCTCGCAAGTGATAGGAACCAGTGTATCCTTTTTCTTCTTTTCTTCCTTGAGTAGTCTCAGTCACTGATTTATTATGGCCGAGAGGGCGAAACTGAGGCAGATGCTCAGACAGGAAGCAATGGAAGAGGGACTGGATGGCGACGAAGATATGATGCGGAGCAGAAGGAAAAAGCAGCGGAGAAGAAAGAAGCAGAAGCTAGAAGGAAGGAAAAGCAGCCGAAGCTTTAGAAAAGAAGAAAATTGAGGCAGAAATGGAAGCTCGCAGGGCGCAGCATGAGGAAATAGAGAAGGAGAGGGAGGAAAGAGAGAAAGAGAGACAGCGGGAGGAAAGAGAGAAGGAGAGACAGCACGAGGAAAGAGAAAATGAGCAACGACGACAGCATGAGCTGGCTGTTAAAGCTCTAGAAGTCCAAAGTCGTGGGGCTGCCTCTACCTCCAGTAATGGAGAGTCTTCTCCTCATTCTTCCTTAACTGATCCTCCTAACACTCAATCTCTTCAACTCAACGCGATGTCTTTTGCTCTGGAACCTTTCCCTTGTCCTAATGAGAAGATTGACACATGGCTAGAAAAATTTGAGAAAATTGCAACTCTGTACGGTTTAGAGAGGTCGCGATGGAATATGAAGCTTTCCCAGGCTTTAAAAAGTTCTGCGTATGATGTTTACGCCAAACTGGAGAGCAGCCAACAAGACAATTATGACGTCTTGAAGAAAGCGTTACTGGAGCGTTTTGAAATGAACGCGCGCAAATTTTTGCAACTGTTTCGCAACAGCAGAAAGGAGAATTCTGAAACTTTTCAGCAGTTCTCCTCTCGTCTAAAGGGATATCTGACAAAGCTGCTTAGAGCTCTCGCAGCTCCCCTCTACCTATGCAGGTCTTGAGGAATTTGTTATAACCGAACAAATAAAGAACACTTTGTCTGCTGATACCCGGAGATTTCTAGCTGAGCAGGGTGCAGAAAAGCTTGAAGACATCTTGGAAAAGTCTGAGCGTTATCAAAATGCGCTGGCCGAACTGCCGGCCACAAAACGTAAACCGACAGAAGGGCATTTTCGAAAGAATAATCTAGACCAATCTTCTCATGCTTCTAATCAGAATAACCATAGAGAAACTGGACCTCAAAACCCCCCTCCTGAAAAATCCAAGTTCTACAAAAACAAGTACCCCAACCACAGTAAACAGTCTGATCAACCCGACCGTCCTACGTGGCAGCGCGGCCAGAAAGGACAAGGTGACAAAGGGAAAACCCCTGCGCACGGGACTAAGGATCAGAGCAAGCACACCGAGCCGAAGCGCATCGGATGCTTACAAACAACAGACTCGCAGGAAAGAATTATTGTCAGGGATTCTCAACCTGAGGGAGAGAGGCCCTCTACGCGAGGTACTGTTGTTTTAAACGAGACTTCAACTTATTGTTTGTTTGACACGGGGCTTTCTTTTGATTGCATTGTTGCCAGGCACCTGGTCAAACCCGGTCAAGAGACAGAAGAAACCGTTAAACTTTGTGGAGTTCTTAAGAGTGATGCACCAACAACGCTTCCCATCGCATTGGTGGAGATCCAATCTGATTTTGTCAGAGGTGTGATCAAAGCGTGTTTATTGGAAAACCGGAAGAGCCAATAGTGGCAACAGTAACCACAAGAGGGCAAACCAAGAAGGAACGGGAGCCTGCGCCAAATTTGTTACCCATGGAACTTAAAGAGGCGCAACAAAAGGACCCTACTTTGGAACCCTGCTTTAGGAATCTGCCCATTCCAAGGACCTTAGACAACACGGGGACATTTTTTCTAAGGATGGCGTGCTTTATCGGAGAACGGGCAAGCCTGAACAAGGTTTTAATCAGCTCCTAGTACCGAAAAAGTACAGAAGTCAAATCCTAGAAATGGGACCAGAAGACGCAGCAATAGAGACCGCAGTCAGCGACTCATAGCTTGACTGCCTGCGTCAGGACCAGCGAACCAGAGCTGGTCAAGACCGTGCTCCACCTCCACGTGGTGGTCCTGGAAACAGTCTGCAGCAGTGCAGTCTGGCTGAGCGAGCACGGATCGCAATGGGAAGGCAAACCCGGTCCTAAAAAATGCCGTGCAGAAGTCGGATGTGTCGACCGAAAGGTGCAGATATCACAGCTTCGGCGTAAACAGACACAACGCAACCACCGCCCTTTTCAGGGCGAACGAAGAAGAAGAAGAAAAATCCTAGAAATGGGGCACTCTCTTCTCTTTAGCGGACATATGGGACAGAACGCCACACGCCAGCGAATACATACTCACTATTGGTGGCCAGGAATGAATACTGATATTATCAGATACGTCAAATCCTGCGCCCAGTGCCAACGGGTGGCACCCAAGCAAATGACCCCCGCCAGTTCCCATGGGGGAAATGCCAATAGTGGGAACACCATTCGAACGGGTTGCTGTCGACACTGTTGGACCCCTAGAAAGGACCAAACGAAGGAACAGGTTTATCCTGATTCTAGTCGACACATGCACTATGTGGGCCGAAGCTATACCGCTAACATGCACAGATTTGAAGCATGTCGCAGAAGCTCTAGTGCAGATTTTTACACGGTTGGGATTCCCTCAACAAGTTTTGACGGACAATGGATCCCAATTCCGTAGCCTGTTAATGAAGGAGATCTTTAAGATCTTGAGGGCCAAACACATCCACACCAGCCCGTACCATCCGGCCGGAAATGGGCTCGTGGAACGTTTCAATGGCAGTCTCACCACGATGTTACGTAAGCTGGGACAAGAAAAACCGGAAGAGTGGGATCTTTTTATTCCTGCAGCCCTATTTGCGTACAGGAAAGTTCCCCAGGCCTCTACGGGTTTTCCCCCAGCTACACTGTTATTCGGCAGACCTATCAAGGGCCCGCTCGAAGCCTTACTCAGGTCGCTGACAGACCAGAAAGCGGATGAGACAGTTGTCTCAGCCAGTATATATGTATCGGAATTGAAGGAAAGGCTACAGCTAGGATGGGATCTAGCAACGACCAACCTTAAGAAAGCTCGCGCAAAGCACGCTAAACGATACAATCAAGCAGCAAAGGAGAGAGAATTACAACCAGGAGATAAAGTTTTGTTGTTACTGTCAACCGGAAGCAACAAGCTACGCATCGGGTGACAAGGGCCGTTTACCGTCCTCAAAAAGATCTCGAGAACGAATTATCAGATCTCTATTAAAGGAAAGGAGAAGGTTTACCACGTAAATCTGTTGAAGAAATACTTGGAAAGACCGGTGCCGTCCCCCGAACATCTCCTGGCGATCGCCATAGCTACAGAGGATGTTGAAGATGACGATAGCTGCATGGAATATCCATTGCAACAAACTGAAATTTCGAAGATGTAAAATTTGGTGACACTCTCTCTGAAGCACAACAGACAGAAACGAGGGCTTTACTGAACCAGTACACAGCAGTGCTAACGGATGTACCTGGGCGAACTCATCTCGTAGAGTTCGAAATGAAACTTAACAACGAGACACCCGTTCGAACCAGAGTATACCCTATTCCGAATGCGAAAGCTGATACGCTGCGCGCAGAGATAGACAAGCTACGTAAAACATGAATTATTAGTGAGTCTACATCTCCGTATAGTGCGAGCGTAGTGCTGTTGCAGAAGTCCAATAAGGAAGTTCGGCTGTGTATCGATTACCGTCTACTTAATACAGTAACGGAATTTCAGCCGGAACCCCTCCAAAGCGCTTCTGAGCTGTTTAGCAAGCTAAGCAAGGCACGGATTTTCTCAAAGATTGACCTGAGTAAGGGATACTATCAGATACCAGTCAAAGAGGAAACTAAGCCTTTGCTGGCTTTCAGCACTAGTGAAGGACACTATACGTTTAACATGATGCCATTCGGGTTACACAACGCACCAGGAGTGTTCACAAGGATGATGAGAAAGCTGTTGGAACCATTGCACAGTCCACATATCCACAATTTTATGGACGATATACTAATTGCAACAGACACATACGAAGAACACATGGCTACGGTTGAGATGCTCCTCAGGAGACTACAGGAAACTGGTCTCACAGCTAGACCTAGCAAGTGTTTAATTGGCTTCGAAAAACTTGACTTCCTGGGGCATACCATTGCTCACGGTGCCATGTGGCCAGTTGCTAAGAACGTAGAGAAGATACGTGCAGCAAAGAGGCCAAGGACGAAGAAAGAAACGCGATCGTTCTTATCACTATGTGCTTATTACCAGAAATTCATCAAAAACTTCAATGGGTTGACAGCAACCCTTACTGACCTTACGAAAAAGGGGCGACCGGAGAGAATTATCTGGGATCAAAAGTGCGAAGACGCTTACGTCACGCTCAAAAAACAGTTGTCCGAATATCCAATTCTGCGACTGCCTGATATCACCAAACCCTTTGTATTGCGAGTTGACACATCGGGACAAGGCATCGGGTCCACTGTGCTTCAGGCAGGCGACGATGATCCCAACCAGCTATTCCCAGTGGCATACGGCAGTCGTAAATTGAATAAGGCAGAACAAAATTACTTCACAGTGGAAAGAGAATGTCTGGCATTAGTGCATGGTATAAGGAGGCACCATGAATATCTTTACGGAGCAGCATTCACAGTGCAGACCGACCATGCTCCACTGGCATTTCTTGGGGCTAATAAGGATTTTAACGCGAAAATAATGCACTGGGCACTGCTGCTAAGTGTATATTCCTTTAAAGTCGAATACATTCCAGGAAGAGAAAACGTGGGAGCAGACTTCATGAGTAGGAATTGGACAGAGACGGAGGGGGGAGATGAGAAGGAAGAGGACAGACACCCTGTAGCTACGGATATAGGAAATTTATTTCCATAACGTAGACATGGAGTGCTTCCATATCGTAAAGGGGGGACGTTCTGTCGCATAGAGATTTATGATCAATAAATTTTCTATATTCTTTTCTTTTCTACCCGTGTCCTCTACTTTATTATCGCTCTTTTATCCTTTTCCTGTATTTTTCGCATTCGTTCGTTTGCGAAAAATATATTTCTTTCCCATTCTGACTTTACCGTTTTTTCTCATACACTGGTAACGCATTTTATTACATCAGATGTCAGTCGCTGCAGGTAGACGACAAACTGTTAATATCCGTCTAGTCAGACAAAGGAGCAGACATATCGTCTAGCATTTCCATCGGACACGTAGCTTCTACGGCTAAAGTTCTCGGCGAGGTGTGGAAACTGCCATCTGCCTCGACCAGAAATGAGACATTCGTCTAGCATTTCCATCTGACACGGCACTCTACGGCCAGTTTCTTAGACGGAGGTGTCAAAGACGCGAAGTGGCAGTTTATGGCAATCTCTTGGTTTACGTAAAGTGTTAAGAGGAGAGGGGAAGACGGGGGGGGGGGTTCGAAATAATGTGGGATCCTTTGTCTATTTAATATATCTTAACCGGAGTTTAGATTTCATTCACTCAGTAACTTCGCAGTCAAGACTAGAACAACCTACGTTCGATTCCTAAGAATCTCTCTTGATAGATGATGGCATTTAGTTGGTCGAAGTGGAGTTAGTTCTTAGTACTTCTGTGTTGAGGTAAATATAATCTAGTATTTTGCGAGTGATTAAGTGTTAAATCGCTTATTATATTTCACTAGTTTCTTTTGTGCAGAGTAAATAATTTATAAGTCTGTATTATTCTCTAGTGACGTGTTTCAGTGGAAAGCAGAATAAATTATAAGTTCTAGCTTTAACTCATTTGGCTATTAATGAATTTAATTAAACTACTAGAAATCAGTCGAGAATATTTTAAACTAACTTATAACTGCACTGATTCATCATTGAGTATTGACGAAATACGTATGTATTTCTAATTCATGATGATCGATTTTATTTATATAACTTATTTCACGGGAGATTTAAATGATAAGACCAGCTCTACGCTGGCAGTTTATAATGTAAGTTATAACCGCGGAATGGTATGTATAGTATTTTATACGTTGTTTTCTCTTTATTCAATGAAACTGGGGTGGCCCAACTTTGCCAGCGTTTTAGTACAACTGAGAGAAGAAATATTTTTTTTTGTCTTTAACCACGTGGGTCTACAAGTTAACACCTGTCTGGCAGTGCTTTGGCCTCCAGAAATAGACAGAGTAAAAATCTCACAAACGGTTCTAAAGACTAAATGCCTATACTGGGCCTATTGCGCCAGATTATGTTTCTTCACAAACTCTCATGTACGTGCAGCCCTGTGGCGAGAAATATTACAAACATTAACATTCCGACATTCTAAATACTTGTGGTGTGAACAATAATTATCTATTGAGAGAGAATTCACCAACCGGTCATCTTCCTAAATAAGGGAAACCTCGTGATTCTGACACTGTGTGCCCGCTGAAATCTAATTCTTACCTGAACTGAGTAAAGTGACAATAACTAAATCTGAACAAAATATCGCTTGAAGAAGACGCTCCCCGGACCCACTGGATGAAACCAAGATCTGTAGAGCTGGGTATCCGCTTCATCAAACGAAAGCAGATTTATGTTGAGAGTGTCATAAAGTGCGCCAGACGGCGAACACCATCCAGACATTAGGTAAGAAAGTGAGACAGGGATCCCTGCTGAAAGAACAGACTGAAAGTAGACTGAGTGATTCTTTTATGATAAGATTTGTACACCCACTTTGTAATTTCATTTTTTTTTTCAAATTGTTGCTAATGCAGGTTCTTCCTCTCTTAGGATAGAGTAGGGTAGAAATTCTGTTCTTAACATTAAAGGGAAATCTTAGACTAAAGCATATGTATCTGTGACTCTTTGGGGCTATCACTTTTCTTCTAACAGGACTGTGGGCTATACATCGAGGGAAAAGATCATACCAATGGGTCTATCATTCTTGTAGCAATTCATTGACTTTATGACTATTTGTATATGTTTTGATGTAATTTTATATCTTGTGATGGAAGTTTATTTTGATAATTAAACTTCACATTAAACTTAATCAGTGTGGCGGTCAGTTCGTTCCCAAATATCTATATTTTCATTTGTCATAGTTTTTTTTCCACGTCTGTGTGTCTATTGTAGTCACTTATGTGTGTGTGTATGTGAGGAGTATATATACTAATATATATATATGATATTAAATCTGTCTGACTAATCAAACTCTGTTGTAGATGATAGGCTGACTGAGAGAGGCTTCTCGAGTGTCAGAGACAGAAATCTACTATATTTCCTCCACCTCACTCGTGAAATCTATTTCTATTTTTCACCTCCCACTGAGCTATCGCTTATCTCTATGTCTATTCAGAAGGGACCAAACTAAGTCTTAATCACCTATCACAAATCTACGACACCTAGGATGCATAGTAACACCAGACGGCGGAGCAAGCAAAGACATCAACAACAGAATGAGCAAAAAAAGAACAGCCTTTTTTAGTCTAAACAACATCTGGAAATCCTCTCAGTACAGCACAAGCACAAAATTAAGATTATATCAGAGTGTTTGCTTTCTGTGCTTCTCTATGGTGAGGAATGCTGGAGAGTTACAGAGAAGGAAATGTCGAAATTGTCCTCTTTTCACACAACATGCCTAAGAAAAATTATCCGAATCTTTTGGCAGAATACTATCACCAACCAAGATCTGCTTACTCGGAGCAAGCAAGAGGACATGCACACCATCATAGCTGGCAGACGCTGGAGCTGGGTTGGCCATGTCCTCAGAAGAGACCCCGATGCCATCACAAGAACAGCTATGCTATGGAACCCTGAAGGAAAACGAAAGAGAGGCCGAACAAAAACAACTTGGCGGAGGACTGTGGAGGCTGAGATGCAAAGAATGAAACAGAGTTGGGGCATTAAACGAAGGATGGCCACCGACCGAGCAAAGTGGTATCAATTTGTTGTTGCCCTACAAGACGCCACCAGGCGTGATGACCACTGACTGCTTTGACGGTTGGCGGCTAAGGATGAAAGAAGAAGAAAGAAGAAGAAGATGTTGGACTACATTGTGACAATGGACAAAAATGACACAGAAAGATGTAGAGAATGATGAAGAGAGACGACACTATATAATTTTACACGATGACATAGAGAAAAATAAGCAATATAATTTATAAAGAGCAAAAAAAAAAAAACAGATAGTTGAAGAAACACATGGCTACCTAATTGTTACTTCTTCTTCTTCTTCTGCGTTCGGTTTGTAGTCATGCTAAATCTGCAGGCCTGTCGCCAGGACGAAGTCCACAGTCTTTTCCAGGTCGGAGCGGCAGCCCCATAGCTTCTGCTGGAGCTCATCACCGTTTGGCCAGGTCGCACGTCGCAATTTATCATGGGTTGGACAGTTCTGGAGAATGTGTTCTGGAGTCTGGATATCAGTTCCACATGGGCATTCATTCGTGTGGGATATCTTGAGGCGATAGAGATTACCAAGTAATCTGCAGTGACCAGTTCTCAGGCGGAAAATTGTCGTCTGTTGGTATCTGTTTAGATGGTGGATTGGGTCATCTCTGCTGTATATATCCCCTTCCTCCTTCCACTGATTTTTGTACTTGTTGTAGATGATGGTTTTTGCTTCCCGATAGGGCAATGGGTGGCTGCATTGTTCCATTTTACTGCCACTTCTTGATAGAGAATCTGCTTTCTCATTACCAGCGATTCCACAATGGGCAGGTAACCACTGAAGGGCAATGGTTGATGACCTTTGGATGATGTTAAGCTCAGATGTGATCTCATTCATCGTGTTATAAATTGTTACTAATATCGTTCTTGAAGTTTTTGTGGCTTTAAGTAGTAGCCGTTCCCATGCCCAAACCTCCTTAGCCATCTTTTATAACGTGATTGATAGGTTACAGTGTTACTATTATTTGCTCCCTTTTCGGATCCTGGTAATACATGGGTGTCATATACGATGGAAAGAATATAACGATGTACGAGTACATAAAATAAATGACGATTGTTTTACGTGATTTTTTAGTCATAATTTGATTGAGACCCGTCGAAACTGTTCAAATTGGACCATGCACTTCCTAAAGCCGGCCCTGTATATATCATAATCTTAATCTTATGTAGAATAGATGGGTTGAAATGCTATGACAATATCATCAATGTGGAACCGATGACTAGAAGAAAACAACCAGGCAGTCCTGGCTCTGGAATCCGAAGGGATGAGAGGGAGAGAGAAATCGAAGAACACGCGGAGAAAATAACTCGAGACAGAAATATAAGGAATGAAGGAAACGTGGAAATACTTTGAGCTGTAGTCACGGGACAGGTCCACTTACCATAGTTTTGTTGAAGACCTAAACTCTCCTTCAATAGCTCTGTTTTACTACCATTCATTGACATGATTTAGTTTTGTTCCATGTGTGACTTCTAATGGCATATAAGAAGGTCATGATTTGTATCATCATCATCATTTTCCTTTTCGCTTCTTATGGAGCACGGGACCACCAATGTAGCTTGTTCCCTTGCAGGAAACCTGCCTCAACCATTCACGTGCTCTTGAAGCGGTGAATTCTGTAACAATTTGTTTTGTTTGATGAGGTTGTCAGCCTCATAGTTGTCGCCTTCTACGACATGCCTGAGAGAGCAGTAAGCATATTCTTTCTTTGTCTCATTAGAGGCCCCCTCCAGAACTATACAGGGGCCCAGAGATAGTCATATAGCAGATAGTGCAGTAGGAGAGTGAAGTGCTAGAGACTTCTCTATACTAGGGCCCACATAGAAAGGGAGGTGAGCAGTTTCCTTCGTTGCTTTTTCCTTCTCTAACTCAAGATAAGTCAGGTTCCCATTTACAGCTGTGTAGACTAGAGCGTGTCGATACCGTAAATCGAACCCAGCACCTCTGCCGTGAGAGAGCAGCCCTCTAACCACTCGTTCACTCCGACGTTCAAAATGGGCGCTGGGTTGCATGTAACAAAGAAATTATGACTTCAAAGGACATTATATCAAAATAAGTGGGTGCTTTTTTTAAAGTTTGATGTCATAATTAAACTTTAATTTTTATTCTCAAGTTAAAATTTAAAACTGAGTGGTCTAAAAATAAAATAACGTGCAAATCTATTTCTAATTTCTTTAGAGGTATCATTATGCCGTACCTATCTGTACCGTCAGTGAAACTCTATAAATTTATATATTTATTTACGTGTGTGCGGTGGTCTATGATATTCTCTCCGGGTGATATTTACAAGAATGAAGCACTGATTTAAAGATGAAAGAAAATGTTACATATCAAACGTGGGGCAACATTTAAAATTTGACACAAGGAAATTTGAGAAAATAAACGTGTGCGCCGGACAATAGCAATGCCGTATCAGGTAGCTTCCTATTCCCACATTTGCTATCCTTCAGATAGTCACCTTCTGTCACTGAGACACGTCAGAAGTGAGTCCCCGGACAATGTTGCAAACGTTGTCTTCATTAGATTAGATTTATTTCAAAGAAAATATAGGAGGACAGAACCCGACTTTACTTATCACAATCTGGACCTAATCGCCCGAGTAATTTTTTACCCATTGTTCAAGAGTCTATCTTGCCATGGATTTTTATGGCAGCCCGGCTGTGCTGTGCTTGACTGCGATTGTCTACCAGGTGGTACGCGTCGGTGTTCTCTTTTGACAATAAGGTACATCTCTGTTGGCCTATCGGGCAAATCTGGTACACTGATAATTGTTGGATAGTATTATGTCACAGACTGAAACTATCTGGTGGAATACTCCGGAAAATAAAGCTAGCGTTTTTACTAGCCAGGTCTTCAATAGTTTGAATAAACTTTAACGATTAAATTATTTGAAACAGTCGTCATACTTATTCCTGACAATAAGGTCTTTAATATTGGAACATGCGCTCTAATATAATCGACGGTCCCAGTGAGTAGAGTGAACACACGCGCCTCGCCAAAATCAGGCACAGTTTAATTTTTTTTAAAGAAATTGAAACAGTGCGGACAGGAGAGCTGCAAAAGTACACTTATTAACGTAGATAGAACAATATCTTTTGAGTGTTTACAGCAAAATTAAAATAATAATTCATGATTGTGCAGTGTGGTATAAGTCATTTAAAATCGTAATTTTTTTCTCCATTGTAAACTTGAGAAAATACAGTAGGGCGTCGTCAACATATGGCGTCACGCAATTTTTGCCATCTTTTTAACCCCCACTCCGTCCCATTGTCCCATTTCGTCACAAAAACCCAGACCCCCCCACCCTTATGTGACATCACACATCTTTTACACCCCTCCCCCCTTTTTTCCCTACTATTTCCTATAATACAGAAAATTAACACTCGAATGTAAAATAGTTAACTAATCATCATGATTATTATTATCATCATCAACTTTCAACTTCCCAAGGAACATATGCTTTATATCAACTCTTCCTGTATTGCTGTTCTGTGTCATCAGTCCAAGGTCTTTCAAAATATTCTTCATGTCTGCAGTTCTCTTTTCTGTGTATTTTCCTCTGCCTCTCTTACCCTGGGAATTCCAGACCAAGGATTGTCTTGTAAAGCTATGAACCAGTTTGCTCAATGTGTGTACTATCCATCACCAGCGTCTTCTTCTCTTGTCTTGTTTTTCTGGCACTTGTCTGGTTCTTCTGGCATTTGTCTTGTTTTTCTGGCACTTGTCTGGTTCGTGTCATCAGTTCCACATTAGTGGTCTTGTCATACCACTTCAATCTTTCTATTATAGGCACGCGCCCATTTATGAGAGCATCCATGGTTAGAGCGAAGGTCTCTCGCGGTAGAGGTAGCAGGTTGGAAACACGGTGGCGTCATGCCACAGCCTACCCAGCTGTAAATGGATACCTGACTCTGCTCATAGGTTAGGAAAGGTAAAGGCAGCGAGAAGGGGAACTGATTACCCCACCTCTTAGTACTTGCCTTGTACGACATGATGAGAGAGAGCAGTACTTCTATCTTATCTCCAAACTCAACCTAGTATTGTGAAGTCTATAACTCTTCACTCCGCTACGGCGGTATTAACTGTGAGACGACCTTTTTATTTATCTACTTATGAAAGTCTGAAGTTTATTGGTTGTTGTTTTTGTTGTTCGCCATGTCTCAGAGCCATACAGCAGGACTGACTTGACATTTTGAGTTAAAGATTCTTAATTTAGTGTTGGATTTTATTTCTCTTGATCTCCATGTGGTTTCTAATGCAATGAAAGCTACTCTTGCTTTTTATATTCTTATTTTGAAATCATTGTCTGTCCCTTCAACTTCTACATTATTGTAGTGAAATTGACAGAGATACAACGGTAAAATACTCAAAAGATAACATTTAAGGATAAAAACATAATGCGTAGGCTGCTGATGTACATGATCGCCTAGACCGCGGGTCATCACCCTCCATAAAATTGACTTGCTAGACAGGAGGGCAACGGCGGATCAAAAGAAAAAAACTATGACTGGAAAGGCTAAGGAGACGCAATGGGGGGGGATGGAGGAAAGTAAAAATTCACGTCCCCCAAATTGACACGAGGTACGGAATTGGACGTTTTGCGATACCAAGCCTTGATTTGAATTCAGCGGCTAAAACGCAGATGTTAGGAATATTACAAAAATTTAAAAAGTAATTTTTCTTAATATTAATGTTAGGAATATAAAAATTAGCTGGCCGGATGGCCTATTCTGAGCAATGAAATAATATGATCTTAATTTTACAAACGGATAGATAATATTGAAGATAATGACAAAAGACAGTGTAGTTTACATCATCGACAGACTGCCTTGAATAAAAAGTGTCGTTATTTGCACACAAAACACGACCTTGGGGACGCAGGTGTTCAAAGTTACTTATTATGGAGGAGAGGGTTTTTGAGCGGTAGCTGTGTCTAAATATAACTTTTTACGACAAAATTTTAAGGGGAGAGAAAGGTTGCTTCAAAAATCAAGCACATTTTTTTTAGAAACACAAGTAGAGACGGACAGACTAACAGATAACCATCCATACTTGACTGAAGCATGACTGAAATGACTTTAGTGTAGAAATTTGAAATTTAAAGTACAACTAGGCAGTGATTGGCCACAGACAATCATATCATTAGCGCTCAGACGCGAAAGTGGGGTCATTCTTCAATAATTGTTCAGTGTTAGACACAGATTTTAAAGTGTGGTGTTTTCCCATATGAAAGACAGTGAATAAATTTAGGGACGCCATACTATAGCCAGCAGCTCAGCTGAGTTTTGCTAGCAATTCTGTGTTATGTATTCATAATCTGGTAAGATTGAAATTATTTCTTTATATATTTTGAATATTGTTTCATGTTCGAGTGATTTGATACTGCCATATCAAAATCTAGCCTTACAAACAAGTAGGGAGTTGCTCTAGACCCCCCGCCCAAGTCAGGGTCTAGGGACCAACAAGGTACATAAACTACAGCAAGGATTATGCAAGATAGATCAAGCGTTGAAACAGGTTACCTATCTTCTTTTAGGGCCGACAACTAATAAATATTTTTCAGAATCTATGGTCTGGGAGGATCTGTCTGATGTAGGCCCACCATGGTAACTGTGCTGTTTGGTCAGAGAGATCTGACCTGTCTGTATGATGTGGTTGTTGTGTCGTGTTGTGTCCAGACGTGGGTAGAGAATAGATTTTGACACATGGCCCATACTTTGATTGCAGAGCTGTGAGTTTCTATCGACAACAAAGCAGAGTCTATTCGGTGGGTGACTGTACTCGAGTGTATCTGTGCAGTTCTTGTGACAGAGACCACCATTATTGCCCGCCAGCACGGAGAGGTGGGACCGCAAGTTTTCAGCACCAGAGCTACAAAAAGATGAGTGAGCCTCTGGTCTGCTGGACATTCACCAACTATTGGTAGTGACTAATATCCCCGTAAAAATTCCCACCATTTTCTGGACATTGTGTAGTCAATATAGACAGGTGTGATGAGGCCACCCCAACAGCACAAACAGTAAATATCCTCCCAAAGAGATGACTACTCGAACTTTTTTTAATAAAACTAACTAGTCTAGTACTTAAATAGGTACGCTCTTGCATTTATTATGTAACATTCCATGCATTTTTTTTTCATAAATTTTCAATCCTTCTTTTAAAACAAGTTCTGGTCACATAAAACTTGATCCAGAACCAATAAATGTAATATAATTATATCAAAAACTTTATACACGTGAGTTAGTTCAGTGTATTTTAACACTTGTTAATCTTATTAGTCTTCTTAAATGTCTGTGGGTGTATTTATAACTAACACACCACATTACACATCATTACCCTAGACACTTTACGTAGCCACATTCATTAAGAAAAAAAAAATTAAGTGTGAGGTCGTAGTGGTAGCAAGAAAGGCCTTCTGATAATTCTCAACTACATTTTATCTCAGGAGCCTTCACAGCTGGCCTCATACAAGTTACATGTAGTAATAACACCATCATACAATACCATCAACACCACTACATAAATTGGGGTCTTGTCCAGGGATAATTAGCCCAACAGTAAAATTAGGATCTCCTGGTGGGAGAAATAAAAGTAGGGAAATAAATTGTAAAATTTCCTTTAAAATTAAAAGTGTCCCTGCAGATAAAAGTTGGTGAATCTTCACAGCCAGTAATAATTAATTAGTTAACTGGTTAGTTAGAATTAGTTAGACTATAGTCATATAGTAATTAGAAGTACTTAGTGTATTTACTGGTTAGAGATTTATCTTGTATATTATTATATTGTCCAAAAAGTATGGCAGAGTTAGCAAAGTTTAGATCAGCTGCTGTGCTCACTGCGAAGGAGATGGGGATGGATGGTCAAATTTTAATTCAATACGTAACGACTGAATGTGATAAATATATTGAACGGGAAGAAAGGAGATTAGAAAAAGAGGCTGAAAGAAAATTAGAGGCTGACAGGTTAGCTGAAGAAAAGAGATTACAAATTGAGGCTGATAGAGAAATTAAGAGGCTGCAGATTGAGGCAGAAGAAAAACGACAGCAAAGGGAGGCAGAAGATAAAAAGGCCGAAAGGGAAGCAGAAGATAGAAGGTTGCAGAGGGAGCATGAATTACGACTAAGGGAGCTGGAATTACAAGGCCCGGCTCCTGAAAATGGTGCCAGCCCTTTTGCCTCAGATGCTACGCCCAGTATGGGAGCCTCAAACTCAGCTATGGGGTTTCATTTAGACCATTTTGTTGAAAAAGACGATGACATAGAGGGGTACCTAGGACGTTTTGAGTTATTAGCTACTACATATGGGTTAGAGAGAGAGAGGTGGAGCTTAAAGCTATCACAGGGATTGAGGGGTACTTCTTATGAAGTATTTGCCAAAATGAACAGGGAAGACCAAGACAATTATGACATGTTAAAGCAGGCTTTGTTATTAAGGTACGAAAAGAATGGTGAATTTTATCGTAAGAAATTCAGAAATGCCAAACTGTTGTCTGGGGAGACATACCACCAATTTTCTGCCAGAATAGAAACCTATTTGGAGAAATGGACGGCTCTGGGGAAGACCCAAGATCTTAAAGAAATGATCATGATTGAGCAATTGAGAGAGTCCATGGCTCCAGACATGAGAAAATTTCTCATGGAACAGGGTGCAGAGAAGTTGGGGGAAATTTTAAATGTTGCTGAGAGGTATCAGGCAGCTCAGGCAGAGGTAAGTGGTGCTAAGAAGAAGCACATAGACAATTTTAAAGCTCCACAGCAATTTAATAAATTTGATAATAGAGAGCAGGGAAATAAGGGTAGGACAAACTTTGAGCGGCAAAGAAATGACTATCGCGACAGAAACTCACAGTTCAATGACCAAAAGTTCAATGAAAGAAAACCGTTGAACCAAGGAAAAAGATGGTGCAAATGGTGCAAGAAGGATAACCATAACACCGAATTTTGTAGAAGGAAACCTTCAAACATTGCTGCAATGAAGTCGGGGACGCAAAGAGTAAAGGTTAATCCTAAGGGACAACAGGAACCTTATCACCCCCCAGTTTGTGAGGATGTTATTTGTAATGGGGTCACCATAAGGTGCCTTTATGATACAGGTTTGGATTATGATTCAGTTGTGAAGTCTAGCCTAGTGGACCCAAGTCAGTATACCACAGAAACAGTGGAAATACAAGGGGCGACTAAGGACATACCACTCATGACACTTCCCATCGCAAGGATAACGGTGAAAACTCGCTATGTGGAAGGAGAAATCAGAGCACCAGTGATAGATGAACCAATCTACCCTCTGATATTGGGGTGTAGATACGTCTTCTTGGGGAATCCCGAGAAACCTGTGATCATGGCGACAGTGCAGACCAGGTCACAGAAGAAGGAGGAAGAAGGTGAACCTATAAATGCTCATCCAGAGGAGATGAGGAAGGCGCAGGCTGAGGATAGGACACTCCAGCCATGTTTTAAAAAATTACCCAAATGCCACACACCTCCGAGCAAGGGAGAATATTTCATGAAGAACAAACTCTTATACAGGAAGACAGGAACTAGATCCACTGGTCACGGACAGTTAGTTCTACCCAAGAGATATAGGGCAAATTTGATAAGGAGCTTACATGTTGGAAAAGATGGTGACCATGAGAAAGTCGGTACCATCTGCCAAAAGATTGCTCTAAAATACTATTGGCCCGACGTAAATGTCGATGTTGAAAACTTTGTAGAAGCATGTGGCGTATTTCATGAGGGAACAACCACAAAGGGAAAATATGTGCAGGACCTAGAACCGCCACGGGGCAACTTTAGGCCTGAAAGGAAAACTAATTATACTCGGGTAGACAAAGTGGAATGGGAGCCCCCTTTTCACACCCAGTCTTCACTTGAATGGATTAACATGGCTACTATTTTACCCAGGATAAGATGACAATCCCTCGGTCAGACTTATATAAACTGGAAGAACAGACAAGAGAGCGAAGATCTCTCATAAACAATCTTAAGTGGGGAGACAAACCCCAGAGAAAAATTGGTAGTGGTCGATTTGTGAGTGATGATTCTAGGAAGAAAAGTCCTCATTATAGAGCTTCTAAGGGACGGGACCCGATGGGTTCCATGAAAAATAAGTATGGTAAATTAAAGATCCAGATGTAACTCTATTAAGGACCTGGACAGATGAGAAGGCGGAAGAGACTGTTACCTCATCGTATCAATACGTGAACGAACTGACCACTCGTTTGAAAGCTGGATGGAAACTGGCAAATGATAATTTGAAACAAGCCAGGAAGAAACATGCAGCATATTTTAATAGGAAGGCAAAGGACAGGGAACTGGCAGTCGGAGAGAAGGTGCTGCTTCTACTACCGGGAAGCCAGAATAAATTACAAATTGGTTGGCAAGGTCCATATACGGTTCTAGAGAAGGTGTCTAGAACAAACTATAAAATTGACAAAAAGGGGAAGGAAAAAGTTTATCATGTAAACCTGTTAAAGAAGTATCTGGACAGACCACTCCAGGAAAGCACCCCCTTATTGACCTTAGCTATTGCAACCCAGATGCAAAAGGAACCACTCACCTCACATGAATACCCATTACATCCTTGTGAAACAGCAGCACAGGTAAAAGTCAGTAAGCACCTGACTAAAAACCAGAGGGAGAGAGTTCAAAAGGTTCTGGAGGAACATACAGATGTATTAACAGATAAACCAGGCCATACAAATTTGCTACAGTATGACATGAAACTGGTAGACTCAAACCCAATCTGTATGAGTGTTGCGTGATAAATTCTCGCAACATCGTTTTATTTCAATATCTGTTTTATAACGCAAGGGCAACAACTGCTTGTAATTTATAGTCACTTTTCTCGGTAAGCATTTGTCTTCTCGCGTTGGTATCGAATGCAGTTAACTTTTGAGCTGTGGTCATTTTTGCGCTGGACTGCGCATGACTTGTCTTGTTGTTTGTCGATCGGTTTCCGCCCACCACTAGTGGGAGTGAGCGATTTGGAATGGCGAAAGAGATGCCTCGTTGAAGAGGGGATCTCCGCTATTTTTGTTCTGTCAGGGATGTGTAGTCCTCTTATGGATATTTCGTTTAGTCGAGATAATACCTCTAGTGTTTTCCCACATGTCGGGAGGCGTGATATTTCTGTGTATTTCATGAAAGCAAGGTAAATTGACTTTTTCATTAACTCTATCGATTTTGGGTCGTGAGCGATTTCGATTCATAGCCTGTCTCCGAAAGTCGTCGTCACGAGATGTTCTTTCCCAGCTCACATGTCGCTGCATTGTACTGCATCGGTTGATGCATGTACCAAGGACCATTACTTGCTACTTTGTTAAATGAACTAGGTTTAGAAAACCTTTATTATCTAGAGGATATTCTTGAGGACATTATTTATACTTCGGCAGACGTGTCTGTCTTGCTGAAGTCAAACTAAGGAGAGTGAACTGATCTCATACATCTGGTTATCTCCTGGCTGTTATAGAAAAGGATGGAGTTGTTCACCTGACTACATTTACAGCACTTTGAAATATAACATGCATCTGACTCATCATTGTAATGCTGTCTACCGTTTATTGCTGTATTGAATGTTGCTGTGATAATGACTGTTTGATGTGCCTACACATTTGCGTAACCATTTTGTCACTGTGGCGTCCACAATAAATAATGAAGAAAAACGTCAACGGCTGTTTCAAGACTCATTGACTTTATACGTCGTGAGTTTACTGACGTCCTATGTGGATTGCCCTGTTATTGTTGCATGAACATTGTTTTGACTGAACACATCTACACACTACACAAAACCAGACATGCGGATGCCATCCATCATCATATGGCATCACGCATCATTTGGTGGCCATAAGCTGGTTTGATTCTGGTACTAGCAAACACGGGGTCCCTTACCCACTTCATTTTCAACAAGAATTCATCAGCATCCTTCAAGAAATTAACATTCTTCAATACAGTCAACATCTTCAAAATTTTCAAAGTACTCGGCGTTGCCCGGTAAAAGTCAAAATTTCAACTTTTTTGACGGAAACAAGAATTTGACAGTACCCGGCGTTGTTACATGTTGCCGGATAACTCGGACTGCTGTTATCTTTTACGCAAGTCAAGCAAGTTGCTGCTGTCAAGGTTCCAGTGCTGTCGTTTTTTGAGAAGGTCAAGTGCCGGTTGAAACGGGTTGTTTTCTGAAGAAGGCCAAATACCGATTTCCATCAACTTACTTTTGGATTAGAAGGTCAAGTGCCGAAACAACTCAACACACAGTATGTCAGAAGCTCTTGTACCATCGTGTTAGCAGTGGAAGCAGTTCAGATGTGCCATCATCGTTGGAGCTTCGCTCTTTAGGACGTTGATTGACATCCGTTTTTCTGCTGTTCTACGATTGGAAGCCTTTAAGTTAAGTGGCCTGTTTGTATGTAAACTGTGCCCTTATACTTCTGCTGAGTCTTCTGTGTATCATCTCATTCTATATGTTATATGTCTATATGTTATTTGTATATTTATATGTTTATATTTCAGCGGGTTCTCGGTTGGGTGGTGTCTCCGTTAGATTATGCCACGTCATAGAGGTCGTCTATTGTGAGCGTTTTCTGTAGGGTTTGCAAATTTCCGATACTGGAATTTGCTAAGCGACTTCTGTTGCTATTTATGTTAGCTGTGATGACATGTTTTAATATTGTTTTCGTTATTATTTCACATTCTTTAGTTTTGTTGTGATTTGTTTGTATTTGTTAGCCTACTCTTGTCTATAATTTAGTTTCATACAACATTTTTGTTTATACACTGTGGTGTCATGTATTTTGTTTAATTCTATCGCAGATATCGTCACATTTTTTGTGATATTTCATTAATTTCTGCTTTATTTTTAGTTGATTTCTGCGAAAGTTTTTGTATTGTTGATGATCTTTGTTATTGTTTACATTGTTATTGTTTACATTGTTTGTATTGTTTACATTTTCAATGTTTACATTCTGCATGTGTTTACATAGTCATTGTTTACAGTTATAGTAATTAGTTAATGGGCTATGCTAATGCACTGTTACTACTATACTGATGATAAATGAATGATGAATAGTGTCGTGCACTATTGAATGAGAAGTGCACTTATGATCAAGATTTGAGTGCTGATATTTCATATACAAGTTCTTTGATTGGAGACTTGTTTCCCACAGAGACTGGGATAATATAATGTGATGTGAATATACAAGTGCTTAATTAAGACTTGTTACACTTAGGTTTGAAATAAATTAGTTAATTATTTCAGGTTTTGGACTCATATGTTAGACAACATGTCTACATTTGAGCACTTTATTGAGCAGGGTAAATTGCTTGGGAAGACTGGTGATAAGTTAGAAGAATTTGCAACTGCTCGATATGATAAAGCAATGGAAGCTGAACAAAAGAAACTGCAGATGGAAGCTGAACAAAAGAAACTGCAGATGCAGGTGGATGAAAAGAGATTCCAAATGGAAATGGAAAAACAAAAAAGGGAATCAGAAGCTGAGGAAAGAAAGCTACAGCTAGAGGCTGAGAATAAAAGACTTGAAAAAGAAGCTGAGAATAAAAGACTTGAAAAAGAAGTGAGAATAAAAGACTTGAAAAAGAAGCTGAAAATAAAAGACTTGAAAAAGAAGCTGAAAATGAAAGACTTCAAATGCAGGCTCAAGCTGAAGAAAGGAAGTTACAAAGAGAGGAAAGCAAAAATGGAACATGAAGAAAAACTCTTAGCTTTAGAGTTGGAGAAATTGAAATTGACGAGCATGAGTAATGGTAATGATTCAAACAAGGGTTCATCTTCTGGGAAGGCTAATAATGATACTTTTAAGATTAAGTTACCAACATTTAGTCCTTCCAGTGATGACATAATGTTCTATCTGGACAGATTTGAACAAGCATGTACAGCTCATAACATAGACAAAGCAAAATATGTTTATCAGTTATCAGGGATACTGACAGGTAAAGCTCTAAGTATATTAAATATGGTGGATGAACCTGACAAGAGCAATTATGAGGTTGTCAGGGCCGCTTTGTTAAAGAAATATCAGCTTAACGAAGACGGCTATCGTCTACAATTTTAAAAACATGTTACCTGAAAATGGAGTTGAATTCTCCGAGTTTATTGCAAGAATACGCATTACTTTCTCACGATGGGTTGAACTATCTAAGGCGGAAAAAACTTATGAAGGACTTATGGACTTAATACTTAGAGACAAAGTCATGTCGTCTGTCAATGAGTCTTTCCTTGCTTTCCTTCATGAACGTAAACCTAAAACAATAAAAGAAATGGAAGATTTCTGTTGCCAATACGTAACTGCGCACCCACACATAACCATGGGTAACTCTAAGGTGAAAGAAGGTTTACCAGTTGCTTCGGCAGCTCCGTATGGTCAAAAAACTTTGCTCGTAGATCCCAACAAAATTTTGATAGAAAGGGCAGCGGTAATTTCTGTCAAAATCATGGAAACCAATTTCATGGTGATTCTTCTTCGAAGAATTGGAGACAACCTGATAGTGGTCGTTACTATCACCCTAATAATTATAAGCATTTCAAAAGAGGATATGGTAATAGAGGTTATTCCTGCCGAAGACCTCAGAACCAAACAAATAGATGTTCGCATCAATGTGAACATGATAGTAATCGTGGAAACTGGAATTCGAACCAGTATAACAATTACAATAGAGACAATAATAACTGCAGAGATAATAATAACTCTGATAACTTCAGAGGTAATAATAGTCGGGGTAGATCTCAACACAAAAAAAAAGAGATATCAGCAGGCTAATGCTGTACAACAGGAAACTGAGGGAGCCTGTAATCATGTTGTTGATAGTAAAAACTTTGACGCTGTCACTAGTTCTGCTTTTGACTTTGAGAGAGCAAACAAATGCCCCCAATGCAGTACTTTATTCGAACCGGGTACCATAACTACTTTGAGTTGTGGTCACCCACTTCCCGCTCTTCCTGCTGCTGTTGCGCATGACGGGAGGGGTTCTTTAATTCTACATAAGGGTCTTGTTAATGATACTCCGGTCTCACTACTTTTCGATTCCGGATGCACCACTATTGGTGTTAGACAATCGCTTGTAGATCCATCTTGTGCTACAGGAAGGGGTTATTAAATGTGTCACATTTGGCGGCACTCTAGAAAAATATCCTACTGCTGTAATTCGCATTGCCACTCCTTTCTTTACTGGAGATGTGCATGCTTGTCTCTTACCTAATCCTATTGCGGACCTTATTATTGGTCGTATTCACGGAGTTAGGGAGTGTACCCCACAGCAGATTGCTGCTTGGGAAGATAATAACATGCAAGCTACAAATGCAGTAGTTACAAGAGCACAAGCTCTACAAACACCCGAAACTTCACTGAATAGTGATAATGAAGTTGATAGCCAAGATAGTCACTTAGTAATTACTCGTGACTCTTTCATAAAATTGCAAGAAGAAGATCCTTCTTTAAAAAAAATTCTTCGTTCTTGCGAAGAAAGGTGATCCGAATCAGGATACAAATAGAAAATCTTGGATTGCAATGAGAAACGGCGTACTTGTACGTATGGTACAAGATTCGACTACGTCGGCACATTCGCAAATTCTTGTTCCCAAGAGCATGAGAGTCCAAATATTACAACATGCTCATGACTCGCAATGTGCTGGACATATGGGTTTTGCCCGTACGAAGTCGAGAGTCCTTGCGGCTTTCTTTTGGCCTTTTGTCAATAAGGACATTCGTATTTACTGCCGATCATGCAAGGTATGTCAGGAGGTCAAATCTAGAGGACCACGACATGCTGCGCCTATCCAGGCTGCTGACATTCCTATTCGGCCGTTTCAGAAAATGGCCATAGATATTATTGGCCCTTTTAAGGTCAAGTCGGCCAGAGGACATCAGTTTATCCCTACATGTGTCGATATGTGCACACGTTGGCCAGAGGCTATTCCTCTTAAGAGCATATCTACTACAGATATCGCAGATGCTCTTTGGTTGATATTTTCTCGCTTGGGGTTCCCCAGAGAAATATTGTCAGACCATGGCACTCAACTCATATCTGACACTATGTCACAGGTGATGTCTACCTTACATATTGAACGATCTCTCAGTAGTATCTACCATCCTATGTCTAATGGGTTAGTTGAGCGTCTGAATAGAACGCTCAAGACTTTGCTTGGTAAGATAACTGAAGATCATCCTCAAGATTGGGACAGGGTTTTACCCGCGGCTCTCTTTGCCTATAGAGAAGTCCCTAATGAACACACAGGATTTTTCTCCCTTCGAACTTGTCTTTGGCGCGCGTCCACGCGGCCCTATGTCTTTATTACACGATCTCATCACTGCCGATGATATTAGCGATGAAACTCAATCCTCATATGAGTATGTCATTGCTCTTAGACAAAAGATCATTGAGGCATGTAAGCTAGCAACTGCTTCATCAGAAATTGCTAAAGAGAAGGCAAGGCAGTTTGCTAACAAGAATAGATGTCTACGACAACTTTGTCCAGGTGACAAAGCATTCGTCCTACTCCCCAGTAGGGAAAATGGACTTCTTATTGCATGGAAAGGTCCGTATGCAATAGTCTCTCGGATTTCCGATGTTGACTATGTGGTCGATATTGATGGAAAGCATAAAACTTTCCACATAAACATGCTTTCGGAATTTCACGAACGTCCGGACTATTTGCTGCCTATTTTCCAGGCAACGGATGATGCTCCTGCACCTCACGGTCATTATTCATCCCTGTCTGTCATTCAGGATGAGGAAGCTACCTTCTCTGATGTCAACCTTCCCCTTCCAGTGGTTCCATTACATTCCACGGAATCTTGGAAAAAACGTTTCTGTTTCTCCTAA
The DNA here is from genome assembly GCA_024509875.1 of Oreohelix idahoensis. Taxonomy (NCBI): domain Eukaryota; kingdom Metazoa; phylum Mollusca; class Gastropoda; order Stylommatophora; family Oreohelicidae; genus Oreohelix; species Oreohelix idahoensis. The sequence goes on along the minus strand of JAMPIV010009814.1, from coordinate 107,433 downwards.
TCTTTCTGGTGACGAACATCGACAAGTCTCGTCGATGTTACAAACATTTCAGGATGTTCTCACTGACATTCCTGGACACACAGATGTCATAGAACATGACATAATTCTTACCGACAATAATCCAATTAGGGTTAGGCCGTATCCTATTCCTATACACTTTCAGTCGCAAGTGGAAAAGGAATTGGATGAAATGATTCAATTAAATATAATTGAACCATCGACTTCACCATATTCTTCTTCCATGGTTATTGTCCGGAAGAAGGATAAGAACATACGAATTTGCGTTGATTATCGCAAATTGAATCAGGTCACAAAGTTCGACGCTGAACCGATGCCTTTGTTAGAAGATCTACTGATTAGACTTTCTAATTCTAGATTCTTCACTAAACTTGACTTGTCTAAAGGTTATTGGCAAGTGCCTTTAGCAGAGCATGCCAAACCTCTTACTGCTTTTTCTACACCTAGGGGTCTATTTCAATGGAATGTTATGCCTTTTGGTCTCATGAACGCCCCTGCCACTTTCGTTCGCATGATGCGTCGAATTCTGTCACATCGTTCGGATGTCATCGCATACTTAGATGGACATCTGTCTCTTCAGTGATACCTGGGAAGATCACTATTTAGGGTTATATGACTTACTGTCCACTCTACGTGAGAATAATTTGACAGCAAAACCTTCTAAAGCTTTTGTTGGTTTTGGTGAAATCTCTTTCCTGGGTCATCGTGTTGGTCATGGTCTCTTGAAGACAGAAGACCACAATACTTCCAAAATACTGAACATCTCTGTTCCTAAAACGAAGAAACAAGTTAGGAGTCTCTTAGGTTTAATTCAATTTTATGGGAGATTTATTCCAAATTATCTTCGATCATGGCACCTCTCTCAACATTGTTGAAGAAAGGTTCGCCTAATCTGGTCCGTTGGTCTGAAGAATGCCAATCTTCACTAGACCAAATCAAGAATATATTTTCTTCTCCTCCCATCTTAAGATTACCTACTCTTGATAGGACTTTTGTTCTTCGGAGTGATGCTTCATCCACTGGGATTGGAGCGGCACTGATGCAAGAATATGCAAATACTCTGCATCCTGTTATGTACATTTCTAGAAAACTAAATGCGGCAGAGAGGAACTACTCGGTTTTAGACCGTGAGTTGTTAGCGATGGTTTGGTCAATTCTAAAGCTACAAAGATTCCTCCTGGGTGCACATTTCATTCTAGAGACTGATCAGAAAGCTCTTACAGCTATTCAGACTAAGAATTTGAAGAGTTCGAGATCCACTCGATATGCTATAGCTCTTCAACCTTTTCACTTCACGGTACGAGCTATCCGTGGTGCGGATAATGTGATGGCTGACATTTTGTCTAGATGCCCACATGACTCCAACTAATACTTCTGTCCTATATTTCTATATATTACAGAGTCATAACACACCTATATTTCTACAATAGATTAGCACATCTGTACTTACTTTATATGTCCACACTATCGTGCTTTGTTGTCATCTTCTTCTGTTCGTTTTTTAAAATGATAGAGGAGGACTGAGTAGTTAATATAAGGGCCGTTAGTTTACTAAACAGCCACAATTATTAATAATGTATTGTACCTTATGAAGCATATTAGTTATTAATTAGCATTATATTGCTTGTACTTTCTCAGAATGTCATTGTTGAGCTGAGGACTTACCTTACGAGTTCTAGATTGTGTACTTACCCTCGGAATACCAGAGCATATGTCCTGGATCGTCATGTAGTTTAACTTTACTATGTACTTATGTCATTACATGTCAAAGAATGTACTATTTAAATTTTCCTATCAGATTTGTACATCCATTTTTAAAGACAATATTAGAGTATGCTGTTTAATGATGATTATAGTAACTTGCATACGTATATTGTGTTTACATGCTAACGTGATGTGTGTTGGTGACACCTCCCCGATGTGAATATTTTTTGAGACATATTTATTTTTCTGTTGAGGTATATCCTCACCAGACACTCTATAATTAGCCTATTGTTTGGCAATTTAGTTAATTATCAGCGCATAATTCGTGCGTTTTGAGCCGCTTATCGCTTGCTCTTTGATATTGAAAAAAAAAAATATGTTCCACATTTTTTTTTTATCGGGAGGAGGTGGTGATATGTTGCGTGATAAATTCTCGCAACATCGTTTTATTTCAATATCTGTTTTATAACGCAAGGGCAACAACTGCTTGTAATTTATAGTCACTTTTCTCGGTAAGCATTTGTCTTCTCGCGTTGGTATCGAATGCAGTTAACTTTTGAGCTGTGGTCATTTTTGCGCTGGACTGCGCATGACTTGTCTTGTTGTTTGTCGATCGGTTTCCGCCCACCACTAGTGGGAGTGAGCGATTTGGAATGGCGAAAGAGATGCCTCGTTGAAGAGGGGATCTCCGCTATTTTTGTTCTGTCAGGGATGTGTAGTCCTCTTATGGATATTTCGTTTAGTCGAGATAATACCTCTAGTGTTTTCCCACATGTCGGGAGGCGTGATATTTCTGTGTATTTCATGAAAGCAAGGTAAATTGACTTTTTCATTAACTCTATCGATTTTGGGTCGTGAGCGATTTCGATTCATAGCCTGTCTCCGAAAGTCGTCGTCACGAGATGTTCTTTCCCAGCTCACATGTCGCTGCATTGTACTGCATCGGTTGGTGCATGTACCAAGGACCATTACTTGCTACTTTGTTAAATGAACTAGGTTTGGAAAACCTTTATTATCTAGAGGATATTCTTGAGGACATTATTTATACTTCGGCAGACGTGTCTGTCTTGCTGAAGTCAAACTAAGGAGAGTGAACTGATCTCATACATCTGGTTATCTCCTGGCTGTTATAGAAAAGGATGGAGTTGTTCACCTGACTACATTTACAGCACTTTGAAATATAACATGCATCTGACTCATCATTGTAATGCTGTCTACCGTTTATTGCTGTATGAATGTTGCTGTGATAATGACTGTTTGATGTGCCTACACATTTGCGTAACCATTTTGTCACTGTGGCGTCCACAATAAATAATGAAGAAAAACGTCAACGGCTGTTTCAAGACTCATTGACTTTATACGTCGTGAGTTTACTGACGTCCTATGTGGATTGCCCTGTTATTGTTGCATGAACATTGTTTTGACTGAACACATCTACACACTACACAAAACCAGACATGCGGATGCCATCCATCATCATATGGCATCACGCATCAATGAGAGCCTATTCTATTCCGTTCGCGAAGGAGAAGGCATTGAAGGAAGAAATAGAGTATTTGTTGAAGGAGGGGATTATTTCGCACAGTGAATCATCTTTGAGTTCTAGTGTCGTTTTGTTGAGAAAACCGTCTGGGGAACACAGACTGTGCATAGATTACAGGAAACTGAATGCTGTCACAGAAGGACAAGTGGATCCATTACCAGACACAAAACAGCTATTTGCCAGACTGAACAAGGCAAAATACTTTTCAAAGGTGGATCTTAGTAAAGGCTATTACCAGATCCCAGTGAAGCCTGAAGTGAGACCTTATTTGGCTTTTAGCACTTCGGATGGACATTATGAATTCAATATGCTACCATTCGGACTGAAAAATGCTCCGAGTGTGTTTTCAAGGATGATGCGAAAATTGTTGGACCCCCTGAATAACCCATGTATCACAAATTTCATGGATGATATTTTCGTCGCCACCGAGACCTTTGAAGAACACATTGAAGCTCTGGAGATGTTGTTTGATAGACTTCGGGAGGTGAACTTAACTGCTAGGCCAACAAAATGTTGTATTGGATGCAAAGAGTTGGAATTCTTGGGACACACTGTATATCAGGGTAATATGACCCCTGATCCTAAGAACTTGGAAAAAAACTGCAGAGAGCACCTAGGCCGCAAACAAAAAAAGACGTGCGATCATTTGTGTCGTTATGCGGATTTTATCAGAAATACATCAAGAATTTTAACGCTATTTGTGCTCCTCTGACTGATCTGACTCGCAAGGGACTTCCAGATAAAATTATTTGGACTGCACAATGTGAACTAGCGTTCCAAGAGTTAAAGGAAAAACTCACTAGCAAGCCTATTCTCAAACTGCCTGATTTGACACAGGACTTTGTCTTAAGAACCGATGCAAGTAATGTGGGACTCGGAGGGGCTTTGTTGCAAAGATCATCTTCACCTGATGGGGAACTGAAACCAGTCGCTTATGCAAGCCGTAAATTGAATAAGGCGGAACAAGGATACTCCACAAGCGAAAAAGAATGTTTAGCATTAATCTGGGCAATAAAGAAGTTTCAAATCTATCTATATGGTAGGACATTTGTGGTGGAGACGGATCATCAGCCTCTCGTGGTCTTGTCTCAGGCTAAGCATGAAAAACGCAAGATTGCTGAGGTGGTCTTTATTGCTTCAACCTTATCAGTTCAGTATCCAATATATCCCAGGCAAATTGAATGTCGGTGCAGATTTCCTCAGTCGGCACCCCTGTGATCAAAATTAGAGTAGTGGCAGACGTGAGGAGTAATTTTACCTATGTGTATCGCTGGTTTTGGAACTTGCCATAGGCATGTTTTCAAGTGGGGAGATGTGTAGTGAAATTGACAGAGATACAACGGTAAAATACTCAAAAGATAACATTTAAGGATAAAAACATAATGCGTAGGCTGCTGATGTACATGATCGCCTAGACCGCGGGTCATCACCCTCCATAAAATTGACTTGCTAGACAGGAGGGGAACGGCGGATCAAAAGAAAAAAAAATATGACTGGAAAGGCTAAGGAGACGCAATGGGGGGGGATGGAGGAAAGTAAAAATTCACGTCCCCCAAATTGACACGAGGTACGGAATTGGACGTTTTGCGATACCAAGCCTTGATTTGAATTCAGCGGCTAAAACGCAGATGTTAGGAATATTACAAAAATTTAAAAAGTAATTTTTCTTAATATTAATGTTAGGAATATAAAAATTAGCTGGCCGGATGGCCTATTCTGAGCAATGAAATAATATGATCTTAATTTTACAAACGGATAGATAATATTGAAGATAATGACAAAAGACAGTGTAGTTTACATCATCGACAGACTGCCTTGAATAAAAAGTGTCGTTATTTGCACACAAAACACGACCTTGGGGACGCAGGTGTTCAAAGTTACTTATTATGGAGGAGAGGGTTTTTGAGCGGTAGCTGTGTCTAAATATAACTTTTTACGACAAAATTTTAAGGGGAGAGAAAGGTTGCTTCAAAAATCAAGCACATTTTTTTTAGAAACACAAGTAGAGACGGACAGACTAACAGATAACCATCCATACTTGACTGAAGCATGACTGAAATGACTTTAGTGTAGAAATTTGAAATTTAAAGTACAACTAGGCAGTGATTGGCCACAGACAATCATATCATTAGCGCTCAGACGCGAAAGTGGGGTCATTCTTCAATAATTGTTCAGTGTTAGACACAGATTTTAAAGTGTGGTGTTTTCCCATATGAAAGACAGTGAATAAATTTAGGGACGCCATACTATAGCCAGCAGCTCAGCTGAGTTTTGCTAGCAATTCTGTGTTATGTATTCATAATCTGGTAAGATTGAAATTATTTCTTTATATATTTTGAATATTGTTTCATGTTCGAGTGATTTGATACTGCCATATCAAAATCTAGCCTTACAAACAAGTAGGGAGTTGCTCTAGACCCCCCGCCCAAGTCAGGGTCTAGGGACCAACAAGGTACATAAACTACAGCAAGGATTATGCAAGATAGATCAAGCGTTGAAACAGGTTACCTATCTTCTTTTAGGGCCGACAACTAATAAATATTTTTCAGAATCTATGGTCTGGGAGGATCTGTCTGATGTAGGCCCACCATGGTAACTGTGCTGTTTGGTCAGAGAGATCTGACCTGTCTGTATGATGTGGTTGTTGTGTCAGTGTTGTGTCCAGACGTGGGTAGAGAATAGATTTTGACACATGGCCCATACTTTGATTGCAGAGCTGTGAGTTTCTATCGACAACAAAGCAGAGTCTATTCGGTGGGTGACTGTACTCGAGTGTATCTGTGCAGTTCTTGTGACAGAGACCACCATTATTGCCCGCCAGCACGGAGAGGTGGGACCGCAAGTTTTCAGCACCAGAGCTACAAAAAGATGAGTGAGCCTCTGGTCTGCTGGACATTCACCAACTATTGGTAGTGACTAATATCCCCGTAAAAATTCCCACCATTTTCTGGACATTGTGTAGTCAATATAGACAGGTGTGATGAGGCCACCCCAACAGCACAAACAGTAAATATCCTCCCAAAGAGATGACTACTCGAACTTTTTTTAATAAAACTAACTAGTCTAGTACTTAAATAGGTACGCTCTTGCATTTATTATGTAACATTCCATGCATTTTTTTTCATAAATTTTCAATCCTTCTTTTAAAACAAGTTCTGGTCACATAAAACTTGATCCAGAACCAATAAATGTAATATAATTATATCAAAAACTTTATACACGTGAGTTAGTTCAGTGTATTTTAACACTTGTTAATCTTATTAGTCTTCTTAAATGTCTGTGGGTGTATTTATAACTAACACACCACATTACACATCATTACCCTAGACACTTTACGTAGCCACATTCATTAAGAAAAAAAAAATTAAGTGTGAGGTCGTAGTGGTAGCAAGAAAGGCCTTCTGATAATTCTCAACTACATTTTATCTCAGGAGCCTTCACAGCTGGCCTCATACAAGTTACATGTAGTAATAACACCATCATACAATACCATCAACACCACTACAATTATACCAAGATATGTGTATGATTCTACTTCTTGTGATGGTGTTTCTTCAAGTTCAGTCTTGTTATCATTTCTTGCATTTATTCTCATTATCTTCGTCTTTTCAATGTGTATTTTCAGACCCACTTGCTGTGACATTTCATACAAGACAAAATAAAAATACTCGACACGAGGTAAGAAAATAATACATGGAAGAATTGAAAGCTTTGTTACACGTTTTAGCATCCCTATCAAGACCCTGTCGAAACTGGACGAACTGGGCCAGGGGTCTTCCTAAAGCTGGCCCTTTATATATCAAAATATTGTCTAGAATAGAACAAAAGGACTGCTATGACAATATAATTAATGTGGAAATGATGATTAGAACAAGACACGTTTCAGTGGAACAAGAGATGAGAAGAAGACGCTGGCGATGGATAGGACACACATTGATGAAACCTATTGATAGCATTACAAGGCAGTCCTTGTTTTGTAATCACCAGGGTTAGAAGTCCATGTTTTGTAATCACCAGGGTTAGAAAGGAGACACACAAAAAACACACGGAGAAAAGAATTGGAGACAGAAATACAAGAGACGAGGAAAACACAGAAAGATTTTGATCTGCTGGCACGGACAGGAAGACTTGGCTTGAGTTTATTGAAGGCCTATACCCCATAGAGGGCTGAAGTGTACTGATGACTATCACCTACGTAACTCATGACACTTGAAGAACAAGAAAAAAGAAACTTTGACGGGGATCGTTTTAATATTTCATTTTAATGTACAGTTATCTAAGTTTATTTGCTGACTTTTTTCTTGTGTTTAGTGTCATTTGCAATTGCAGTGGCGTAACTACTGTCTGGGTGGACCAGGCATGTCCCTTCGACGAGTGGGTCCAGGAAAGTAGTGGTCAGAAGTAACCCTTGCCTTGACATAGCCTATACCCTTTTCATTTCCACCGTTCCTGTGTTAAACGTCATAGAGTTTACAAGTTTCTGGAGACAGAAATGAAAGAAGTAAAGAAAACTTGGACAGATCTTGAGCGGATGGCATAGGACAGGAGGAGCTGACACATTTGTAGAAGGCCTATGCTCCTTGGGGAGCTAGGGTGATGATGAAGTAATTAGTTACATATTTTATACAGATTTTCCTCATATTGATATAACATAAACAGACGTAACTGTCAGGAATATACGGTGGGTGGGTTTGAAAAAAAATCGAAAAAAGGTGATTCGTCTTACGAGGACAAAAGACAAAGAAAGTAGTCTACGTTACGGCCACAAGGCCTTCGTCAGGAAAAGAAAGAAAGTGAAGGCTAGATAGGAGACATAAGAACTTAAAGAAATATAAAAATAATAATAATAATAAAAATAAAATCTAGGTACTTCCCTGAAGGCGAAGCATGGCTGAAAAGGAATATACGACATATCTGTATAAACAGATGTGACTGTCAGGAATATACGACATTTCTGTATAAACATATGTGACAGTCAGGAATATACGACATATCTGTATAAACAGATGTGACTGTCAGGAATATACGACATATCTGTATAAACAGATGTGACTAACAGGAATATACGACATTTCTGTATAAACAGATGTGGCTGTCAGGAATATACGACATATCTGTATAAACAGATGTAACTGTCAGGAATATCCCACATATTTGTATAAACAGATGTAACTGTCAGTAATATACGACATATCCGTATAAACAGATGTAGCTGTCAGGAATATGCGACATATCTGTATAAACAGATGTAACTGTCAGGAATATGCGACACATCTGTATAAACAGATGTAACTGTCAGTAATATACTGTATATTTGTATAAACGGATGTAACTGTCTGGAATATGCGATATATCTGTATAAACAGATGTGACTGTCAGGAATATACGACATACCTGTATAACAGATGTAACTGTCAAAAATATACGACATATCTATATAAACAGATGTAACTGTCTGAAAAATTTTACGACGTATCTGTATAAACAGATGTAACTGTCAGAAAGAATATACAACATTTCTGTATAAACAGATGTAACTGTCAGAAAGAATATACGACATATCTGTATAAACAGATGTAGCTGGTTGGAAGAATATACGACATATCTGTATAAACAGATGTAACTGTCAGAAAGAATATACGACATATCTGTATAAACAGATGTAGCTGGTAGGAAGAATATACGACATATCTGTATAAACAGATGTAACTGTCAGAAAGAATATACGACATATCTGTATAAACAGATGTAGCTGGTAGGAAGAATATACGACATATCTGTATAAACAGATGTAACTGTCAGAAAGAATATACGACATATCTGTATAAACAGATGTAGCTGGTAGGAAGAATATACGACATATCTGTATAAACAGATGTAACTGTCAGAAAGAATATACGACATATCTGTATAAACAGATGTAGCTGGTAGGAAGAATATATGACATATCTGTATAAACAGATGTAACTGTCAGAAAGAATAGACGACATATCTGTATAAACAGATGTAGCTGGTAGGAAGAATATACGACATATCTGTATAAACAGATGTAACTAATTTATCATGACCATCAAAGCCCTTCCGCTCCATTAGGAATACAAGTCTTCAACAAAATGAAACCCTTCGCCATTCGCTCCAGATTTGTCCATGTCATCTTTAACACTTGTATGTCTGTCTCCAGAAACTGGGATATGCTCTGACGTTTAACACAGGCATACAAAAAAGGTAGTCCCATAGCAAATACTGCCGTAGCGGAGTGAAGTGTTAGAGATGCCACTATACTAGGTTCAGCATCGTAAGGTGGGGATGACCAGTTCCTTTCCTCGCTGCCGTTTCCTTCCCTAACTCAGAGCAAAGTCAGGTACTCATTTACAGCTGGGTAGACTTGAGCGTGATGAACCGTGAATCGAACCCGGTACCTTTGCGGCGAAAGACCAGCGCTCTAACCACTCTGCTAATCGGGTGCTCTAATAAATTAAAGCGATATATGTATGAAGGCGAGGATGCTGTCCCGACCACTTCTTTCTGGGGCCCATTCGGTACCGAGGCCCACGGGACGTGGTCGGATCCCCCGGGCGTAGCTACGCCACTGATTGAGACCCACTCAGCCATCCGATGTCCCTGCTATAGACAAGATGGGAAGCTAGAAAAGAAATCACTTCTCAACCCTTCCAACAAACCATTAAAGAAAAAAAAAAATATTGACTGCTCATAGTGCAAGGAAAGACAAAGAAGTAACAAAACAAAAACAACAAAATAAGACTTGACAAGAAGAAATACTAATACAAATTAAAACCATCAACTGCAAAAGACAATAGTTAGCTAATTACAAAATTAAAAATAAAGCAGCATTGAATACCCTAATTATAACCAAATCTTAGGTTGAACAGGGTAAACCAAGATGGTGGACGAGCAGAGGCAATAATGGTCAGCTGTTAAGTGCCCTTTCTCCATTCATCACCTTTTTGAAAGGAAAAAAAACCCTTCCACCCATTATTTCTCCCTCACGCACCAACCTCCAACGTAAGCTCGTGGTCACGTCATCGAATTGCCCTTTTTTTTGTCATTTGTTTGCAGTATGATATGACCAGGTGGGACATGCCACCAGTCAGTGGGAGGGATCATGTTTTTGTTTGCCAATAGTTTTCATGCTCGACATTACGTAGAAAATGATTGGCTTGTAACTATTAGTTCTTATTTTAAATAGGCAAGCGCAAACAAGGTTTTGTTATTCTTGATTTTTTAACCTTGCATCTAGCAGTACTTCGTTGCTTGTGAACAGTTCAAAAGTCGTACTTTGAGTAAATCACCAGTATTCTTAAGCAACAGGAATTTATTTGCAGTCTCATTTGTGTGGACACGAACTCAAGTTTTTACAGCGTCATTGCGATATCTACTGTCTGTAAGTATTCTAGCACCTTACTTTAACAAACCCACTTTAATGCCGTATACTCCATTAACGACATTCGTGAGACATTTTATACAATCAAGAAGCTAACAGTTAAATGTCTGATAGCAGCGGAGTGTATGGTTACATCCGATAATCTGATGTTCTCTTAGTCGCAAAAGTAATAATTAATAAAATTTTGTAAAAAAAAGGGAGGAAACATGGAATTTGTAATCAATCTTAAGTGTGAACATATAAATAGACAAACTGTTTGTGTCGAATGACCCCTCCTAGTGATAAAATGACCTGCTTGATAGATATCCTATCACTATCGGCGACGCAAGGAATAAATGAATGAAGGGGTGTGGGAGAAGGACTTTATTTCAGAGTTAAGATAGTGACGCTAATATTTGTTTAATATTCTTTCTTTCTATAGATATGTCTGTCTATGTTTTTATGTCGGTCTATCTGTCTTTCTATCTGTTTGTCTTTCTTCATCCAAAATCGAGATAGCTTCAGAGTGTCCGGTGTGCTACATATTACTCCTACCGTCTTCAGCAACACCACACAACGAGTGGCGTTTAAAGAAGATATCCGTACGTAGTTTGATTCAATGAACTACCGTGGACATTAAAACAAAATTGAATTTTTATTGTTTTATTTATTTAAATTGCACATAAAGATATGTCGAAAATTGAACAAAAAACTAAAACACACAAAGTTAATTAATCAAACATAATAAGACATTCTGGAAAAAAACCAGATAATGCCTAGGCATTGTGATTAGGGTCGAACATGAAAACTGGAAATATGAAAAGACTACATTTTCTTGACAGGCGTAGTGAAGGGAAGAGTTAGGAGCGCAAATATGCAAGAAATCAATAACGTTACAAGTTGTAGAGAAACTGCAAAAGATGAATAAGAAATAGTCGGAGTGTAAGGCGACTACTAGTGTAGACCCAGCAGAGACACCGCTTGATTTGAAATGAACTGATGATTTCATCTTAGTAATTCTTTTTGAGTCCCTTTGAGCGGGTATCGTCTCATGCTCAGATAGAAGGAAATGAAAATCAAATTTTTTTAAACGCTGATAAGGAAGCAAGAAATATAGATGTGCTACCACGTCGTTACAAAATAAATAATAAATAAAATAAAATAATTCGAAATACGATTTCTGTTCAAGCATATAAGGATGACGTGCCTGTAAACTGTTCAAAGCCCGAACGAAGCAGGTTAAGTATCTAGGCAATTTTAAATACCTGGTGATAAGAAAGTGTCGAAACTACCACTAGGAACACAATATTTTATGATATAACATTATTTTGTAGAATGTCTGCGCGAAAATACTATAGTATTTATACTGTGGTACATTTTAATTAAATGTAAAAGGCTTGTCAAATTGCTTCAAAAACCACTACTGGTAGAGAACATAAATGTTGTGGTGCAGGCTTGCTGTATGGATGCCAGGTGTAATGGTGATTCTATCTCTAGGGAACGAACTGGAAAATGATGATTATTTATTATATATCTTGGCAGCATTATAGACAAAGATGTGCAATAAAATATACGAGTAGAAATGGCTAGTAAGATCGCGGTAATGGCAATTGCGATGTTAATTGCCTATATTTTAATTTAATGTTATCTTTCGTCTCTCCCTTTTGTATTTTATCTAATTATTTGCTGCCCAGTGTAGATATCTGGGGCATTTGAGTAGACAACCAAATAATAGGACTTCTTTACCTCAGGCACTTCGTAAGAGTCAACTAATATTAAGTGTTCATTAGACTGACAATCTCATTATGTAGAACACATTGCTACATAAACTGACGCCGTTCCTAGAGCACGTGCATATTTTGATGCTGTATTTCTGCAAAAAAGACGAGTTGCTGTTGTGGTGTTTCGTGCTCCAAATGAGAGAAATGAAAGTTGATGGAGTAATGATAACTTCACTCCTCTTTCTCTCTCTCACCCACCCCAGTTATTTGAAAATAGACTTCTTTATCTATATTTCTGGACAGCTAAACATATGCATATTTAAAACATTTTCAGAATACGTGTCGTCAATTAGTATCAATCTAGAACATAACTGCTAATTTGATATAAGTTTCTTGTTACCAGAAACCATTGCATAATGGTATAATGGCTGTGAAGCGAAATATAAAGAAATTTAATCAGAACGAAAGTAAATAAATCACTGAACCTGAACAGCAACAAAATATAATTTAGTACAGCTGATATCAGGACGAAAGTTATGCGTTGATAATATGAGAAGGAAAGGAAACACAAACAATGTGAAATTTTCACCTGCCAGAACAGAAAAAGCTGAAAACATTTCAAGTCCCGGTAGTTTACACAATTTCAATGTGCCCTCTAGAAACAAAACAAGTCTTTATAATTACAAGCCATCGCTGCTTGAACATGGTATTTTCATTCACTAAATAAATTAATAATAAATAATGTTAAAATTATTATTATCTTCCCTTGCGCTTCCTACGGAGCATGGCGCCACACCGGTAGCGAGTCTCCTTACAAGAAGCCTGGACCAAGCAGTCACGTTTCCTGGAGCGGAGGTTTCTGTGACAGCTTTCTTTACAAGCTGGGATAAATTGGTTAAGAGCGGTGACTGCGTGGGGCAACAGGTATCAGCCTTAATATTAGCAAGCAAGTAACCCGCCAAAGCATTTTAAAAAGTGGGGGGTAAGGGTTATACTTATGCTGCTCTCTTTCTGTTGCATGTCCTGATGACGGTACTATCTGTGGTAATTTCATTTTTTTTTTTTTTGTAATCGTACGCCCGCTATTACTCGAGGCGAAATCTCCTGTTAATATGTGTAACATATATAATGGTAACTATTACACCAGCGCGGCTCCGATAATTTCATTCAATTTCAACTTCATTGAATCTTTGTAGTCAAACTTGTCATGGCTTATGGTCAATGCACAAAGAAAGAGAAAATTGTGTGAATATTTCTAGCACATTGAAAAATGCACCACAAACAGCGTGTGATTTTAATTTGTGTTCAATTTAGATTTCATGGTGCAGTGTGCTTTTTTCAGTATTTACCAGACAAGTTGGCGGGACTGGTTCATTGTTTGATACATATGTTTCACTTAGACAATTAGTAATGTTGCAATTTTCCAGTAGACTTTATTTAACTTCCGCAGCAAGAAGTATGAGGGAGAAGGGGCGAACGTGAAACCACCAGCCTCAGGTGCCGAATACTCTAGCGCGGGCTCTGAATGTAGCTTTGGACAATAATATTATCTTCTTAATTTCTGCCTCACATCTGCCGTCTTTTGTTATTATATGTCTAAGATATGAGACACTCTTGACTTGTTCCAGGATTTTTCTATTTATCCTCACCGGTGGTATATCGTCTGCTTGACTACTTTCTATCCGATGCTTTAATAAGTCATTAAATGATGAAATTAATAGGTCTTTTTTGTCATCTATTTTGTCTTGTATTCTCCAAACTTTTACTTAAAAAATCATCAGATGTTCTTATTTGAGAAAAACAAAAAGGTGACCGGATTAGAAACTAAATTCTTCAAGAACTGTATGATTCGGCGCTTCACAGCACGAGCTAATATACTAAGAAAGCTTTCTCACGGGTGACCTACCATATAAACTTATTATAATGACGCCTGTGTCCAATATACATGGAACTATCGACAACATATAAGGTGAAAGCATATAGATAGTGCGAGTCTTTCTATGATCAATGGCAAAGAAACTACCTCATGATTTAATATAATCTTACTACGGTACTTCTTAGTTTTTTATTACCACGTCCAACAAGAAAATGTTCGTTTTTTTTTTGCACTTCGCTTTTCTCTTTCATCATTTTCCTTTGCCCTTCTTATGGAGCACGGAGCCACCACTGTAGTTGGTTCCAAAGTAAGAAGCCTGCACCAATCATTCACATGCTCCTACAGCAGGGATTTTTGTGATGAGATGACCAACCCCCCCATGATCACTTTCATATTAGTCTCCTTGTACGACATGCTTGAGGATGCAATAATCCTATTATATCTTTGTTTCTTCGGAGACACCCCCCCCCCCCCACCACAGGAACTGCACAGGAAATATGTGTGTGTGTAAGTATATATATATATATATATATATATATATATATATATATATATATATATATATATATATATATATATATATATATATATATATATATATATATATATATATATATATATATATATATATATATATATATATATATTTATAGTTTTTTTTTTTTTTTTCAGGTGCCTTCTCATTCAGTACTAGGAGTTCCCAACAGCTGTCTTGGCTAAAAATGAGGACAGAAAGGTAAGTAAATAGTCTGTTGCAATTATACCAAACTAGTATGAGACCCCATTTCTGTCATTACAACTTTGCAAAAGTTTTGCAGACTTTCAGTAGCCAATAGTCGTAGTGTTTTAAGGGGTTTAACAAATATGGAGAAAATATCAAAGACAAAATCACCAGTTCTAGTATGGTAGCACAGTGGTTAGTGCACTGGCTTCCTAGCTCAGTGGTCCATGGTTCGATCCCCAGTTGAGGTGGGATTTTTTAGACCGCAAACGGTTCCGGGGTCGACCCAGCCTCATAAATTGGGTACCAGAGCAACTCTGGGAAGGTTAAGGCGGCCGGCGTGATGCTGACCCCATCACCCCTAGTGTGCCGATGGTCAAGAAAATATGGGCCTAACACCATATTCCAATATGCCATCAATGGGCGTTAACGGGATCCTTTTTTACCTAGTATGGGGTCGTCACATGTATGACGTCATATGTGAATGACCCCTATGGCAAGGTCATAATACGGAACTGATGACAAAAAAATAAAGAAAACCTCAGAAAAGTGCCAGTGGAACAAGAGATAACGATAAAACGCTGGAGATAGATAAGAGACACATTCAAGAAAGCTGTTGATAGCATTGTCTCGCAGTCCTTGGTCTGGAATGACCAGAGTAAGAGAAGCAGAGGTTAAACCAAAACACGCAAGGGAAAGATAACTGGAGACAAATGAAAATGATTAAGAAGACATGGAAAGACCGTGAGCTGATGGCACGTGACAGAACGTGAGCTGATGGCACGTGACAGAACGTGAGCTGATGGCACGTGACAGAACGTGAGCTGATGGCACGTGACAGAACGTGTCTTACTTTTGATGAAGGCCTATGTTCCTTGGAGAACAAGAACACACATACAGAGAGAGAGAGAGAGAGAGAGAGAGAGAGAGAGAGAGAGAGAGAGAGAGAGAGAGAGAGAGAGAGAGAGAGGAACGAACAAAGCATAAGACATTCACCTACATAGGATTAACTCACTACTAGTTTATGGCATACTCTGAAAGATTTTCTTTTGTTTGCATCAGTAGAAACTTTCATGTGGTCAACCATTAGGCTGAAATAACTTTCATGCGGTCTACCAATAGGCTGAAATAATAACTTTTATGTGGTCTACCAATAGGCTGAAATAATAACATTTATGTGGTCTACCAATAGGCTGAAATAATAACTTTTATGTGGTCTACCAATAGGTTGAAATAATTAACTTTTATGTGGTCTACCAAAAGATGGAAAAAATAACTGTTATCTCTCTACTCTTGACAACCAGTGAATTTAGTCTTGAGCAGAATGCTGAATGGATATGGCTGAGGATGGAGAGAAGACAGGCACGAGAGGCAGCCTTGCTTGCAAATCCGACGTCCCATGACTTGTCACCTGAAGATCACGATCTTCCTCTGAGTAAGCAACCTGTACATTTTATGTCCTTTTTGTCATAAGAAAAGTCATTTATTATCACTTTCAGTTTTTTTATAAACCACTGTTGCTGTCTTGAGTTTATTTAGTAGCTTGCATACAAACTGAGAAAATTTTTAAAAATTACATCCATTCATCCATTATCTCAATGGTCCTCCTCATGCATTATATCCTTATGTTGTATTGCGTAAAACAGCATATGTCCTCTTCATTTTTACTGTACGAAATGTGTCAACATATCATAGTAAAAAACATTACTATTACTTGAAGTGAAATATGTGAGCAGTCAGAGTGGTGAACAATACAGAAATTGACTACACTAAGACTTTATACATTGATGTTGTGAAAATTGGGTAATTGGTTTTTGTCAGGGATGAGTTGCAAGATGAGAATATACAACAGAAAGGGACAGCTAGACCTAATATACTTTCACCCTGAGGCTGGTCAACTAATCTCAGCGCATAAAATGACTTGAATGGTGCCACTAGAGTAAATTTCAGATCTGAATTCAAATATAATCTTCATGGAATTAACTGGGTTATTTCTTATTATTTATGGAAACAAAATGATTAACAGAGATAAAACTTGTATCTACCATATTAAAGCTGAAGACACACTCTGAATAAATATTTATTTTGATTATATACATCTAGACAGTAGACAACAGGGATTACATATTGCAAGAAATGGCGGTTAATCTTTACTTTTGCTTTCTTCAGATGAGGAAATAGCCCATAAGATTATAGCCTTGGCAGGACTACTGCTGCGCAAAGATGAACAATATGAGTGGTCTAAGGTAAGGGGTCTATGGAAGTTAGATAATTACAATTGAAAAAAAATATCAGTTTTAGAGATGTGCATGAGCTAATTATGAATCATGGAGGTTGCATGTTTTTAATGCAGGACTTTCATTATCCTTTGCTGTTATAGTGAAATTACAAAAATAATGCCATGCTTTATAAATTATGAAAGTCTAACTTTTTGGTTGTTGTTTTTGTTGAATACGGACTTTCATAAATAGATGCTCGTGTAGCATAGAAGGTTTGAAGTGGTATGACAAGATCTCTAATGTGGAACTGATGACAAGAACTAGACAAGCACCAGTGGAACCAGAGATAAGAAGAAGATGCTGGAGATGGATAGGACACTCACTGAGAAAACCTTTGATAGCATTACCAGACGGTCCTTGTTCTGAAATGCCCAGGGTAATAGAGGTGAAGGAAGACCAAATAACATATTGAAAAGAGAACTGGAGACAGACTTGAAGGGAATGGAGAGACCTAAAACTGATGGCACGGGACAGGAAGACTTGGCATAAGTTTGTTGAGGACCTGTGCTCTCTTGGAGAAATGAAAGATGAAAATATTATAATTATATTTTACATAGTTGATTTCATGGCTACGGAACATTAAACTTCTGAAATGTTTTACAAGCTTTTATTTAACTTCACTTGTATGTCACTTTCGTGTCACTTTCAAATCCTGCAATCGATTTTTCAATCACTTCAAGATGAGCAATAGCTCTGAAACTTGGCATAGTTGTGTATTCCTAATGACAATACAATAATCAGTCAATTATTGAATATTGTAATTATGACATTATGAGTAATTACAGTTTTTCGTAAAGAAATGTAAACAAATCAGGGGCCATAATCAAGTTAATTAAAAATTCAAGAGTTGGTGGTGTTCTTAAGAAATGTTAGACCAGATTTACAATAAGTAAAAATATTGTTTATGTTTTAGAATGTCATAATTTTTCTAACACCAAAAAGAAGAAATTAAAAAATATTAAAAATATTTTAAACATACGCTTTTAATGCATTAAAAACAAAAAATAATTTTTCAAGGAGTTTATAACATCAAATTGACAAAAAGTGTGGGGCGCTGATTCTGCATGAAATAAACTTCTGCTTTATACTTCATTAGACACTTGTGGATAAAATATATGATAAGTGCTTAAGCTCTTCGTGCTTTTTGTCAATTTGATGTTACATTTTTTGACTGCAAGCTATAAACGCCATGAAAAATTATTTTTGGGTTTTTGATGCATTAAAGCGCGTTTAAAATATTTTTTAAATATGTTTTATTGTATAGATGCTAACCTTTTGCTTTCCATCCAATACTCCTAAAGAAAGGCTTCAACCTATTAAGTTTATCTTAACTGTTTAGCCATCACTATATCTCTTCTGCACATTGTTATTTTAATTTACCTTGTGACAATCAATTTTGTGCAGATCACTCCAGGAACCTTCAATTGTCCATCTTCGCTATACAACTCAATTAAAATGTAGACATTTTCTTTAAAAATCCAAATAATCTGTCTGGTTTCACTCTTCTTTGTCAGCTTCTTTACAAAAATCTTTCCTTCCACTTGCCGAAGTTTGTTCTCCTTTTACCAGATTTTATCACGTAATATACATGAAAATAAAGAAACGTGACCAGCATTGTCACATCTATTTTACTAGAAGCAGATATCCAGTCAAAGCATGAAGAACAAGAAAGATCAGCAATCTCTTGTTGTGAATGTGCAGAATAAGGATGAAGAATGCTATGGCGTTCACTCTTTTAATGATAATGGGTAAGTTGTATTGTGTCATAAACTTTTAGATGTTAAATACTAACATTTAAACAATTAACCCACGAATTAAAATTGAGAATCAAAAAATGTTTTATATATATCCCCCCCCCCATATCTACGGCCCTGCCACAATGTACAGTTACTTTAATAATTATTCAATTGTGTATGGCTGAATTTATAATGTCCTCATTGGTTAGGGAAGAAAACAAGTGTCCAGAAAGATCCTTTTCTAGGAAATTAGCTAATGCACACATAACTAACTTTTAGGGTATCATATTTCAAGGTAAATCTAGAATAGGAATAATAATGTTCAACCATTATAACAACTACAAAATTAAGATTCCATTTGCTGCTTTAAGATGTACAGTTTTTTTTAAAGGTACAAGTTCTGTATGTGAAATATTTCATTCTATGCTAATAGATGATGAAATTTCCAAATCAAGATCTCAAGAATCATCATATCCATTAATTCTTTCTATGGTTTTCCATACAAGCTTCTATGGTTCTAATTCTGCGATTAAAATAATTTTATTTTTTCCTCAATATCCACAGAGAGTTCACCAGATCAAGCTTGGTTATCAACCAAGAACTTCCCAAACCTGGGTCCGAAGACAGCTTGAATATGATGCCATACCCCTCCCCATTTCAGCCGCCAGGGATGGACAAGACTGACACACAATTGTTAGAGTAAGCAATACGATTTGTTAAAATCCATTTCTGAATACTAATTTCTTAATATTTTTGAATAAATAAAAATTAGGGGGAAAAAACGTATAGGCTTTCAATGAAATATTTATGTGTTGGCTATTGGAATGGTCAGAGCACCAACCAGCGGGCAATGATTATACAAAAAGTCGTTTATGACATTAGGCAAGTAAGGATCACCTGTTAGAGAACAACATTGCAACTGATGAATAAACAACAAAAGATTGCTGGAATTTGGCATCAAAAGTAAGTCTAGCAGAGTTGGACATACGAGAGGATGCATTAGGCGGATATACAGCCAAGGCATTATAGACAATCAACATCATACCCTTTGACATTTGCTCAGAAAGACTAGGCACCAATGGGTTTACCCACATTCCAATGATGTTGATTATGAACAATGGTAATAATATCCATTTATTGGCACAGAGTATCAATACATGAAAAAAAGCATAGAGAAAATCTGTTTTTTTACGTAACAACAAATGCTAAAAAATCTATTGGAAACACTCATCTGATGAAGAGATCTTTCAGTGATGATCTATAAATTGTGCAGGCTGCTTTGTTTTCAAGATTTAACTGTGAGAATATCTAAGTGTCAATTAAATAACAAATCTTTTGGGCAATCATTTTTACCTGCTAGTGGGGTTTCCATTTCTTTTTTAAATCGATGTGGTTGTATTTTCTATTATAAAATAATTGTATCGCCATGTTCTCATTAAATTCAAAATCAGAATTTCTATGCACATATTTTAGAAATTGCCACGAAATTTTGACAAAAGAAAGCAATAAATACAGACTAGATCATTAAAAATACTTCATGCAGCAAGTTATGATTAATGATTTTATTTGAACTTGCCATTTGATTGAAGTTTTATGCCACATTCATTTGTGTGATATTGTGTTTAAAAGCTTTCAATAACACTTGCTTTAATATATTCATCAGCTTCTTCTACAACATTCTGGCTAAAAAGGGGCAGATGGATTTAGCAGACAGTGAGCTTGAAGAATACATTGAACTCCTCTCTGAAAAGTCACAAACCAGAATATTCTCCTTTGGTGGACTTGGCAGTTATCTGTGCACTGATCCTCGCTTCAAGGTTTCCCAAAATATAGCCAGTATTGTGTCTTCTGGAGATTATCCATGGCAAGAGGAGAAATATAGTTATGGAAATGGCAATCAATTTAACCTGAACCCTGGTGCCAAGGAATTTATTCCACAAAGAGCTAGCCATGTTTCAGTTTTATCTGAAAAGCATGACAGGAATCAGAATATGTCACCATTTACAAATGTTGCTCTTAATACGGAAACGGTCGAGCAGTTGTCATTGTTTGGGAATGACAAGAATGATGGCATCCCAGTTGCATTTTTTTCCAGTTTTAATGATTCCATTGGCATGGCTGATTCCCTCACATCTTCACAACATGCACTCCCTACTTCTTCTGTGTGTGCAGCACAAGACAGAACAAGCAAGATTCCTGCTATAATGACGTCATCAAACACTGAATATAAAACTCTGCCTGCTGTCAACTTTAGTCTTCCCAGCAGCAGTGGTTCCAATTATTGCAAAACTCCAGGTCATAAAAGGCACTGCTTCTACCAACCTCTGGAGGAAGCTAGTATTTTGGCAGAACATAAAATTGCAGAAACTCAAACAGATATTAATGGAATAGATCTTGAAGAGCTGTTTGTGGAATTAATCACAATCAATAGTATCCTTAAGCAACAGGCAGCTACTAAGGTCAGTATGGGTGCTTTCATTAAACTATAAAATACTATTATAAACTCATAAAGTGAGGACAATGAATAACTGGTGATAAAGACCACTGCACGTCTGCTAGTTTAGTCAGGTATGAGTTATTTCCCTACTCCGTTTCATGTAAAAAGATTAATACATTATGCTTTGTATAAACTATTTCTTGATCTAACTTGACATTTTACTGATGTTTGGCATAGCAAAATATTTGTTTTTTAAACTTTGGTTTTCACATCTTATTCTAAATCAATAAACATAAAGTAAAATGTATCTGTTTAATTTTACAAGTGAGATAGCCGTGATATAAGATGTTACATATTAATTTAAAATCTCATCATGTAAAACAAATTTGCTACAGAAATCAACACTGCAAGAGTACATGAATTCTTTATTGCAAGTTTTGTGCAAGGAGAACAGTTACCATAGTGACTTCATGTTCCATAAGGAAGAAAATAAATTATAATTATAGTAATTAAAACATAATAGAAAGGAAATCATTTTAACATATGCACCAAGTTTAGTTAGTTTGTGCATATTTAAAACTGAATGAAACTATTTTTGCCAGATTTCAAAAATGCTTTCTACAATCTCTTAAACACTAAATATTTTTTCTTCTAAAATTAAAATTTAGCACATGTAGAGAATTAAGAGCTCGAGAAACACATATAGCATATGCTTTTTAAGGAGGATAACTAAAGTGGTAACCCAATACAGTCCCATAATCCTTCAGGAATGTACAAAAAAGAAATTGAGAAGAAAGGAAATTTCTGGATATTTTTGGAAAACCAATGAGTGCTGTTGACAGCAAAGATTGAAAATGATTACTTATTTAATATTTAGCTATATAAATTTTAGAAGAGTGTATTTAAATATTTTCTGTGGTATTTTTGTTCTTGTTGATAGGCTACTTTATGTGCATAAGCATAGTTAGAGGCTTCAGTCTTAAGTTCCTCTTTCAGATGTTTACATGTTTTATTTTATTTTATGTCTTCAGGAAGCCTTGAACAGTTGCCAGGAGCAGTTTAGCCTTGGCAGGTCAGTGACTGATGAATTGAAGCATGATGTTACATTTATCAAAAACAGGATCCAAATGGCAGAGAGTTCAGAGGAGAGGTAAGTGAGATAAATTTTACAGCCACATAAATACAGGAATATTTCTGGTGCATCAAAAACTATAAAAAATAATTATATAGCATGTTATTTTAATTTTTGCCAAAGTATCGGTTGGCTACTGGTGATAGAACATTCTTCTTCTTCTTCCGTCCTTAGCCACCGACCGTCAAAGCAGTCAGTGGCCATTACGCCTAGTGGCGTCTTAGGGCAACAGCAGATAGGTTTTCTTTGCCATTGTTTCCCATCACGCCTAGTGGCGTCTTTAGGGCAACGGCAAATCAACCAATTTGCTGTTGTTTCCGTAATCGAAGTGACTGGCAAACGGGTGATCAGCCCGTTGATAGAACATGAAGTTATTTTAATGTTTCTTCTGAAATAATTTTTGTTATTCTCGATTTGGTTTACTAATTTTTTCATGTACTGCTTGAATATACCAGTTATTTTCTGGATTATAAAAACCTCAAGCATCCATGCCAGCTGAAATAAAAAAAAATGTTTTTATGTTGCCATAATGCTTTTCCATTGTGAATAGCACACTTAAAAATAGAGCACTTTAAAAATAATAAGAGGAAATAATTAAACATATAAAGCTTTCAAAACTTTTAAATTTGGTGACTCAGAGCAAGTACATTATTTTACTGTTGTGTTTTGTTATTCTGAAGATGGAAAGAAAACTTTGCAGCATTGGCCACGGATCATGAAATTCTGAAGTTTCAAAATCAAGCTCAGATGGTAGAGCTAAAGAAACAGCTGGAAGCAGAACAGATAACTGCATCTAATTTTCAGGTATTCAGTTTTGTGCTACATTTATAAGACATGTGACTCTTTATGGAACAAATTGTTAAATAAAATTTGTTATAAAAGTCTTTATGAAAATGCATAATCCATGTATAGATATGCATGGCTGTTACTGACTTTTATAAATGGACTAGTTTCAGAAATTGCATGCACTGCTTTTTTTTTTTCTTTTGGTTATTGCACTGCACATTTACTTAGTTATATATCTGTTAAGCATATAAAAATGAAATAAGTAATGTAATTTTATTTTTCAAAACTTACTGTACTTAAACTACATCATCAGAAAATACAACATTCAGTTTAAAAGTTCATATTGAATATCATAATACCTCTCATTCCGTGATTGCTTAAACTGTATTGATTAATTTATGTACTGTATATCCGGAAATGATCAATGCAATATTTTTTTTTCAAAATTCTTTCTAATATCCCCTGTAGCACTCAATATTTTTTGTCAGATTTCAAAATTCTTTCTAAAACTTCCTGCAGCACTCAATATTTTTTCCTTTACATTAAATGTTAGTGAATGTAGAATATTAAAAGCATTGCAAGAACAGGGAAAAGGCTTTAGCACAGGCTTATTTCAAGAAGGATAACTGCAGTAGTGACCCTATGCAACTTCATATTTCCTTAAGAAGTGTAAAAGAAAAAAGACAGAAGAAAGGACATTTTGTTGTTGTTGAAACATAAATGATTGCTTTAGATGCCAGACATTGACAATCATTGCCTTTGTAATGTTTAGTCAGATAGTTTTAAAAAAGAATGTGCTTAGATATTTTCTGTGGTCTTTATTTTGTTCATAGACTGTTATATGTGTCCAGGCATTCAGTCTTAAGTTCCTCTTTCAGATGTTTACATTTTGTATTTTCGTTAATGTTTTCAGGAAGCCTTGACGAGTTGCCACGAGCAGCTTAGCCATGGCAGGTCAATGACTGATGAACTGAAGCGTAATGTTACAAATGTCAACACAAGAATCCAAATGACAGAGACATCAGCAGATAGGTAAGTGATGTTATTTTTAACACACATAAACACATTTATTTTTCTATGATGTATTAAAAACGGCAAAGTACCGGGATCAAAACACAGTGGCATAACGCTCCAGTCTACACAGCTGTAAATTGGTATCTGACTCTGCTCTTGAGTTAGGGAAGAAAAAGTATTGAGGAAGGGAAAAATGCATTCAAAATGCACATTAATACAACAGAAAAATTAAAATTTGGTCTATCAAAGTTTTCATTGTGGAATTTGTGTTGTTAAGTGTTTTTATTATTATGTTAATTTCTGTTAGGTCACTATAAACTAAACTAGCGTTTGTGGTACCTCAAATATTATATTTTAATCCAATTTTCATGAGCCATTGCCTTTTCCTTTTGCTGAATGATTTCATAATCATAAAATCGAAATCTAAATTTTACATTATATTGATGAAAAGTCAGGAGCAAAAATATTTCCAGTGTTATCACTTACATGTTCCTTTAAATGAACAATGCTAACTCTGCAATTAAAATATACACTTACATGTACACATATTATTTTCATTTTTTGTTCAAAATAAATCTTTTCTGGGGGCTGCTGAATATTTTTCTATCTATATCTAAATTTTACTTCATGCTGATGAAAAGTCTGGAGCAAATTAACTGTTATTAAACTCTGCTATTAAAATGTGTGATTACATTTCTTGGGTTCTTAAATTATATATATTCTTTATATACAACAAAATAATTCCTGCTGACTAAAACACTTAACTTTTAAATGTGTTATCAATTTTCCAATGCTGTAATGCCAGTACAACATTTCCTGTGCCTTTAATAACTACCTCCACAACTTATATGAATGTATATATAGCCATCCAATTGTGAAAAGCGCACTGAAATAAATAACAGACCATTTTAAACAACACAAAAGGAAATCAAATGCCAGTTTGAAAATTTTAAAGTCTAGTGACTTGGTACCAGTGATTTGTTTGCTCTTTCATGGCTGATTTTTTTTTATAATTCTCAAGATTAAAAGAAGATATGGGCTTGTTGACCATGGATCATGAAATTCTGAAGGCACAAAGTTACGCTGAAGTGGCAGAGCTAAAGAAACAACTGGAAAAAGAACAGACTAATGTCTTTAATGTTCAGGTACTCAGTTTTATTTGGTTACATTTAAACGACATATGGCTGCAACTATCTGGAACCAATTGTTAAATAAAATTCTTGATGAAAGTCTTATAAACATGCATAGTCCACCTCCGAAATCGGAGAGTATTTGCCTGAATGGCGAGGGACACCTGTCTCTGTACAAGAAAAAGGGATACTCACGTAAAATCAATGTCAGGTTAGACATAAAATAATAACCTGAGATTTTGCCTCGAGTATTAGCGGGCGTACGAAAAAATAAAAAAAATAAAAAATGCATAGTCCATATAATAATGTAATGCATGACTATTACTGACATTTTGTAGTGTGGGGTTGTGCAGAACTCCAATTTCCTGCACTGCTTATTTGTAAGTGCACAAATACTGTGCTTTATATTTCATTAGTTATAAAAATGACATGCATACAGTAATTTTATTTACAAAATTATATATATATATATATATATATATATATATATATATATATATATATATATATATATTTATATATATATATATATATATATATATATATATATATATATATATATATATATATATATATATATATATATATATATGTGTGTGTGTGTATATGTGTATATATATATTTATATGTGTATATGTATATGTATGTTAGTGTTGATGCGGACTCGAGTCAGACTTCAGTCACCACAATGAAAAAGTTTTTGTTTAAATTAGTGACTCGACTCGTGTCAGGACGTGCTTGTTTTGATGAACTAAATTTACCATCCTTATTCATAACGCATCCACATGTAGTAACCGTTTTGTTTAAATCAACAAAATATATGTGCCAACAGAGTCTGACTAACATAGATATTACTATTATGGATTATTATTTATAGTGACAGGTGTGATTGTTTCCATACAAGCAATAGTGACTGTAAACAGTTTAAGATAAAAAATGAGACTCGACTTGAAAGCCACTGTTGAGGATTTGAGATTCAACTTGAGACTTGCACTAAGAGACTTGAGACTTGTTAGGAAAGACTTGAAGACAACTCTGATATCTAACTATGAATGTCTCAAACTCTTTTTGTGGAGAAAGCTAATGTCTTTGAATCCTGATTGTTTTACTGTAAAAGTACAGCCTTTGTTTTTCTTCTTGATGAACTGTCAGTAGTTACATATTTTGAGTTATTTCATATAAACTTTTAAGCTATATTTCAATTATTCTGTACAGACATTACAGTATTAGTACTGTAATCACATTTAATAAATTTTTATCTGATTAAGTTCTGATTGTTATAATTTTCTCTGCTTTGAACATTTTTTCAGAAGCAGCTTTTATACTTGCTAAAGATTGTAGCCATGTGCAAAACAGACATAAAGATACTGGAGGCAGATAACTGTGTGAAGCAGCTCTCTGATACTATCAGCCAGTAAGTGTTTGCCAGTGTCTGCTTGCTTATATGATGTTTAATGACATCTTAACTCTTACAGGACATTGGTAGTTTTTCTATGTTTGACACATAGATTTTTCGGTTACTTCTAGTTTTCATATGTTTAAAGTTTAAGAGTCAGTTTTTTTTCAAATTTTTTGAAAGTTTAATAGTGCTAAGCATAGTTGTCAAGAAAACTGAATGACAATTAATAAAATTTAAAACTGAGACAAGATGGGACAACATGAAACAAACACGTTGGTTCAAATATTCTGGCCCTGAACACTGCTCTTCCATCACAAGCACCTAGAAATTTAGCCCTGAATACTGGCCTCTTGTACTTTACAAGTTAATAAGCTGAGATATCCTCTAAGAAGGAAAAACATTTATATGAAGAAATTCACAGCTCATTTTGCAGCCCAGCTCTATATCCACAGTGGTTTTTTTTTAAAATCTGGGATATGAAGAGCTCTCTATTTAAGATAGCCTTTTTGATTTATGATATGACATCCTGGTAAGCTGGGGTATCCTCTAATAAGGAAAACTTATGTTTAAAGAAATTCACAGCTCAACCTACAGTCCAACCCCATGCTGGGTTATTAAAAAAAAAACTCCCTATTTCTAATTTAAAATAGCCTTTCCAATATGTGATATGACATCCTGATAAGCTGGGAAATCCTCTAACACAGCAAAAACTTATACATGTAGAAATTAATAACTTATCCTACAGTGGATTCTTATATTCACAGTACTTTTGTGACAATGGGCAATGAAAAAAAAACTTGATTTCTAATTTAAAATCACTTTCTTGATATATTATATGATATCCTGATCAGTTGGGACATCCTCTAAGAAAGAAAAAAACTTAAGTAAATGATTTCATGTCTTCATTCAATAATTTTATGACTTTATTTCCAGGCTCGGTATAATGACAGAAAATTTACCAAGGTCTGTGTGTGAGAAATATGAAGAGTTTTGTTCCTACATAAATTCGTGTATTGGTTTTAAAAACTATGTGGAGGTGAGTATTAAAACATATCTTATATGTGCATGTGTGTGTATATACATGCATGAATGTGTTCACAGAATACTAAGTGTGTGACATCTGCTATATTTAGGCTGTGTTAATATAGGTTTGCTTGGGAGAAAACTTGCCCCAAACAGTCACATGCTCTTACAGTAGTGGTTTCTATGGTAATTAGTTTTACAAGATAAGATTGATAGCTGATGCACAACCTCATACAGCCCAATCCCATATCCACAATACATTTTTTTTTAAAAATACTAAGTTATGAAAAACTCTTTATTTCTAATTTAAAATACTTTTAGATGTGTTATAAAGACCTTTATACTTCTTTCCAGGGGATTTTTCACAGACTTCAAGAGACTCTCAAGTATGGTTCCACTGTTGACATATCAGAGATTGAAATAAACCTGCCTGCACTTCCATTGCCCTTCCAGGTATATATTTTATGGAACTGTTATATCAGAAGTCTTCTAATGCAATGTTAGATATGCCCTTAATTGTTTTTATTCACCTTCCTGTAAAGTTTACAATGGAGTTTAGACTACTTATTTGTCTCATATATGTAGTGTACAATAATTTCTTAAATCTTTGATATACTCAGAAACTTTTCTTATCTGCAAAATAGTTATTCATGCCAGTAAGTAAGGATTTCGTTAAACACATCCATTGATGATTATTGGGAATATGGTGTTAGGCCCATATTTTCTTGACCATTGGCACACTAGAATTGATGTGGCATCACGCCAACTGCCATAACTTTCCCAGAGTAACTCTGGTACCCAATTCATGAGGCTGGGTTGAACCTGGAGCTGTTTACGGTCTAAAAATATCCCAATTCAACTATGGATCGAACCAGGACTGTCAAGCCAGTGCATTAACTATAGTGCGATCGCTGCCAGTAAGCCCTAGTCTAATAAATGCATTAATACCTTCCATGACAGAAGAAGAGAGAAATAGAAAGTGAGTAATACAATGATATGTTTCTCTAACTGATAATTGAATCACTACTCTCTGGCATTCAGTAGAAATTGGGAAACATGTATTCATTCTGTTTCTTACTCACTACTTAGTTGTTCCTCTTCTACCCTGGAGTGTAGAGGTTTGCCAGAAAGAGCACCATTCTATTCTATATTGGCTGTCTTCCTCCTGGCCTGGTTCCAATCTAGTCCTCGGTCCTTCAGAGATTGTCTAATGTTGCCCTCCCACCAAACTCTGGGTCACCCTGCAGGGGCTGGGTTTTTTAGGCCAGATTTTGTTTCTTTTTCTTTAAAAGTGTGCTTGAAAAACCAGTTTTGTGATTATGGTTTTCCATGGGGATATTATGATTTAAGATATTTTTTATTGTTTCCCCTAAACATCATGGCAATGATAATACTACTTTAGTCCTTCATTTCTTATTTGGGAGTGAAACTGTTCGGTAACTCAGCAACATTAGGTGGATATGCAGGCATGATATAATGAGTTGTTTGCCCTTTTACTTTTAACAGTTAAGTGATGGATCAGGAGCATCTCCCAGCAGTTGGTCTCAGGCTTTCTTCAACATTGATTCTCAAGCTCCTTCCAAACTTTGGTCTCAAGCTTCCTCCTACAGTGAACCTCAGGCTTACTCCAACAGTGGATATCAGAATCACTCCAACCATGTACCGCAGGTTCTATCCAATGGTGGATCTGTATATACCTCCTTTACTGGACCTCAGGCTCCCTTCAACGGTGGATCTGCACATACCTCCCTCACTCGACCTCAAACCCCCTTCAACAGTGGATCTACACGTTCCTTCTGCACTGGACCTCAAGTTCCTTCCAACAATAATGAACCACAACAACTTCCAATACCTAGCAGTAAATCCTTACATAGAGGTAAGCATCCTAAGCTCATGGATTATAAAAAAATATTCTTTTGTGTGCCTTGTTAAGAAATTGGGAATCCTACAACACAAGCAGCAAATGAAAGAAAACGAAGACTACATAACTTAATAAATGTTCTTCTGTATTTTCACATATTGATGATGTTTTTCCTTTCTTCATTTTACTTTGTTTATATCTTCTTTTTTTTTTTAGTTGCTCTGCTTAGCTCATTAACAGCAGTACATTACTTCAAACTTCAGTAATAAAACATTTTGATTATTCAGAACATGACATAAGAAAAATAAGATGGCAATGGAAAAATGTTTATTAATTGAAAAAAGTGTGGTGGTAAATATCATGCAAACCATTAAAAAATATATATATATATATTCAGTAAAAACATTATATTGATGTCCCAGATTACCTCTCTTTATTGACACCCCCCCCCCCCCTTCCCACCACCCATCGATTTGAAGCTCACACAATTAAAAAGTCAGTAATTCATTTAGTTCTCATTATCATGTGTCGGCGTCTGTGGCCTAATGGATATGAACGCAGTTTCATAATCCAGATATACCAGGTTCAAAACCTGCTGCAGGCGGTTTGGTAGCAGATCGCTTTGTGTGGATTTTTAACAATGGTATAAGCGCCGTACCGTTCAGAAAGCAATGGCAAACTACTGAATGAAAAAATTGCCTAGAAAAATCAAAAACAGCCAATAAAAGCTGGGGTTGATTGCCACGTCCTGTAAAGGATAAGCAACTAACTTTATCATGTTCTCACTACATTCAACACTGAGTCTGGCATTACCATAATTAATCAAACTCAGAAGAGTATACTTTTAACCATTTAACCTATCTAAAACAGACATGTAATTACAGCCATTATCTTGTGAACCAACTGAAAGCTGAAGTAATATTTTTTTTTTCAGCTTAGTTTATAATGAAAATATGCTTTGTAAGGTGAATAAATAATACACATAAAGGGGTATGTGGCGGGCACTCCTAAGAAATAAAAAAAAGTAGAAAACCAGAAATGCAACAGAAGTACTAGGTTTACCAGAGACTCCAGCACAGGATTTATTTATTTGCAAGATGAATGATGGGAAAAAAACTAAAATTATTTTTTGTTGCTAAAAATACCATTAAACTTTGGTAGACAAAGAAAGAATAAACTTAAGGCCTATGAATCTTACAAAAATGACAAACATGTGCTGAAGGCACTCATAAGAAACATATAAACAGTTTAGGTATACAGTTTAATTATTCCTATCATTTCTTACAAGTTTTCATGTATCTATAGTTGTCAGTGAATTAATGTTTGGACCCACTCCAATTTTCAGACACTTCATCTCTGGAAGCAATCACTGCTGTTGTTAAGTCAGACTCCCAAGCCCAGTTTGCAGTACCTTCTATAGGAACTCAGTTTGCAGTACCTTCTGTAGGAACTCAGTTTGCAGTACCTTCTGTAATAACCCATTTTGCAGTACCTTCTGCAGGAACCCAATTTGCAGTACCTCCAGCTGGAGTTATGTGGGGTTTCTTAGGAACTCATGGATTTCCAGTATTTGAAAACCTGCCAAGAAATGATGCTGTAACTGCAGAATTTTTTACCCAGCATCCTCTACAACCATCTAATGAGCTTACCTCACAGGAACCAGCATCAGCAACATCAAAATTAGCAGCTACAATGTAATAGGGCAGCATGCACTGTACAAGGAATATTTATGCATCATAATAGGTCAGGAATAATTCGTAGTCTGTTAATTTGTATTCTCTCATTTTATTAATGTTTTGTGTTACTTTATTTTAAACTTGAAGATGAATTTTTTCTTTCTTAAGTACCTGTGTATACTTGTTCTGTGTATTGTGTCTTCTAAAATAAAATGCTGTTCTAACTGAAGCCACTGAAGTAAATTATGACATTCTTGTAAAGTTTGTATTACTTGGAGGGAAACAGAATAGTTCAGAATAGTTGTCTCTATGGTAATGTAGTTTAATTAGCTCTATATTACCATCTTCACTCTATATTACCATCTTGTACTCCTTATATCGTATGGAGCCATCACTACAGCTGGGCCCCTTGCAGGAAGCCTGCATCAAGCATTCACATGCTCTTACAGTTGTGGTTTTTGTGGCAATTTGTTGTATATGATGAAGTTGCCAGCCACAAGTACAACTTCAAATAAGTCTCCTTACACAACATGCCTGAGGATGCAGTAGTCCTATTATTTCTTTATCTCTTAAGAGACCCACATGAAATAAACTGGGTCGATATTAACATGTTGGTTCTCTGTCAATTTTGGTTAGCAGTTCAGTTCAATGTAAACTTACCTTAGTGACCTACCTCATCGGATTATTTTGATAGTGTCTCACTACACTCCTTATTTGTAGACGTTATTTCCCATCTGTCAAAATTTGAACTTTCCACGTTTTCATCTAATTTCAGCATTTCAATGTCACTTTAAACTATGATAAATTAACAAGTCAAATTTCATAAATGTTTTGGAGGTCAGTTTCAGTTGGTTTTTTTTTTTTTTTTTTTGTAACATGATGCATACATTTTATTTTTTTGGGTCTGTAATTGTGGGCAGTTTGTATGTATGTTCAGTGTTTTTACTGTCATGACTGCTGCAAAATCTTATACAAGCTGAAAATAGTTGGATCTTGCTTTATATGTATTTGCATAAGTTGGTTTAATGGTATTAACTATAATTTATTTTTGTAATCTTAGAACCATCGACACTCAGAACCTAGTGCCTGCTACGATTACTTTCTTAGTTGATCTGTAAATTTAATACCTTCCTCTTGTACTATCTTCCATTTTCCTAGCTGTTCTCTAAATGTAATACCTTCTTTTGTACTATCGTTCATTTTCTTAGCTCAGTTCTCTAAATGTAGTATCTTCCTCTTTTACTATCTTCCATTTTCTTAGCTCAGTTCTGTAAATGTAGTATCTTCCTCTTGTACTATCATTCATTTTCTTAGCTCAGTTCCCTAAATGTAGTATCTTCCTTTTGTACTATCTTCCATTTTCTTAGCTCAGTTCTCTAAATGTAGTATCTTCCTCTTGTACTATTTTCCATTTTCTTAGCTCAATTCTGTAAATGTAGTATCTTCCTCTATACTATCTTCCATTTTCTTAGCTCAGTTCTGTAGATGCAGTATATTCCTCTTGTACTATATTCCTTTTTTTTAGCTCAGTTCTGTAAATGTAATAACATCCTCTTGTACTATCTTCCATTTTCTTAGCTAAGGTCCTTACAAGTAGTTTCTTTCTATTATATAGATGCTTTTTGTTTTGTACAACTAATACTATCATGTAACATCCTCCAACAGTTTTGTTCATTGATTTAGCATAATCTTTTTATACCATAATCTGTTTTCTGAGTTTGGTACATCTGACTGTGACTATCAAGGTCCTCTTTCTTCTTACAGGTGTACTCCCATCACCTCACTACTCCTCTAGTCCATTCTTCCAAGTTCAGTTATACCAACTTTTAGTCACATACTTTTCACAATTCTCCACTATAGAACTGATTTTAATGACTGCAGCATTCATTTACTAAGTTTTAGTTATCTTGAAATCTTCATTCATTTCTGTGACTATCTTAAATAAAATCTCCTATTATACAGACATTAAGTACTTTATTTACATGTTTGAAAGTTAGAAACTTGTCTTGTTTACAAAATTATGAGATAGTCCTTTGAACAGATCTATTACATAAACAGAGAAGTTATTGCATCTTTAATGAAATTCTCAACATTTTTCTTTCAGGTTATCCGCAGAGCTGCTTCAGAAAGACAGAAGTTATCTTATTTGTTAGTCTACCTCAAGAATACCCAAGTCTGAAGTAAAATGTATATGAGTTTTACTCCTTTATAAACATATTATGTCAAACTATGTACTAAAACTATATGATCATGAATATAAAATAAATAAATAAAATGTGTAAATGGAATCATATAACAATTACCTGTAAGATTTGTTTCCTTGTGTCAAAATTAACACTTTCTATAAATCAACCAAATTTTTTCCCTCCTAAGAGTTAAAATAAATGCTAAACAAGTATTTCCAGAAGTATTAAAAATACTGGAGAATTTTGGTTTCCTGTAACAAAGACTGCATCAGTTCTTCTTCTTGAACTTCTTCAAGATAGCGAAACATTAACAGTTAACTCTTAAAGGTCGATAGGTCAATATTTGAACTGATTTTCCCTGGCGGTCATGATGTGAGACCAGTTTTCAGGGTAAATATATTTTAAGAAAGTTTTCTGTTTTGTTGTGTCCCACTTACATATTTTAATAATCCCCACTGAATTTTTTTTACAAGTATGTATAACTTTAAAACACCTTCTTCTTCTTCTTTGATCCTTAGCTGCCGACCGTCAAAGCAGTCAGTGGCCATCATTCCTGGTGGCGTCTTATAGGGCAGCAACAAATTGATTCCACTTTGCTTGGTCGGTGGCCATCCTTTGTACAGTGCCCCAACTCTGGTTCATTCTTTGCAACTCAGCCTCCACAGTCCTCCGACAAGTTGTTTTTGGTCGGCCTCTCTTTTGTTTTCCTTCAGGGGTCCATATCATAGCTGTTCTTGTGATGGCATCAGGGTCTCTTCTGAGGACATGGCCAACACAACTCCAACGTCTCAGTGTCCCTGGTAAAATCTACTCTAGAATCCTAGAGCAGAGACTCCGACGCCTAGCTGAGCCACAATTGGATGAGGTCCAGTGCGGATTCCGAGCAAACCGAAGTACTCAAGACCTAATCTTCACACTCAGACAGCTGAGTGAAAAGGCCCTTGAGTATAAGAGTGAGATCCATCTTTGTTTCATAGATCTGGAAAAGGCGTTTGACAGGGTCCCCTGGAGCAAACTTTGGGACTGTTTGGCAAGGAAGAATATTCCAGCACCTCTGATTCATGCTATACAGAGCTTCTACAAGTCTTGCAGAAATTATGTGAGGACAGCAAACCATAAGTCAGAAGAGTTCAGGACCACCACTGGTGTAAGACAAGGTGATATCCTATCACCTTACCTCTTCATACTCCTTATGGACGATGTCATCAAGGCATGTAAGGAGAGAACAAGAAAGTATTCAGTGGGGTACTGGAAGATGAGACAGGTCTATATTTCGGAGCTGGCATTTGCTGATGATGTTGCCCTGATTGCTAAATCAGAGGCACATCTCCAATCCAACCTGCAAGTCTGGAAGGAAGAGCTGGAGAAGAGAGGGATGGTCATAAGCAGCTCTAAAACAAAATCCATGGTGATATCACGAGAAGAAAGAAAACATCAGATTAAGTTGGGAGAACAGGTCCTGGAGCAGGTCGACCACTTTAAATATCTCGGAGCTATTATAGACCGAAAGGGAGGCATCAAAGAAGAGTTGGCCACTCGAAAAGCAGCGGCTGGGAGACTTTTTCAGGCCATAAATCGAGGATTCCTCAGCAAGAAAGAGGTTGGTAAGAAAACGAAGATGGCTGTATACCGCTCCACCTATGTCCCAGTCTTGACATATGGATGTGAGTCGTGGGCAATGACTACAACCCACAAAAGCCAGATCCAAACCTCAGAAATGAGGTATCTGAGGAAAGTGGTTGAAGTAACAAGAAGAGACATGGTCCGCAACCAGACGATCCGTCAAGGCCTAAAATCCCATCCGCTGCAGACCCAAATAGAACAGTCCCAACTAAGATGGTTTGGCCATGTCTGCAGAATGGGAGAAGATCGGCTACCACGACAAGCATGGGAAACAAAGAGCCAGGGATCCAGACCTCCAGGACGACCCAGAGTCCGCTGGGAGGACAACATTAGACAATCTTTGAAGGACCGAGGACTAGAAATGGAACCAGGCCAGGAAGAAGACAGCTGATAGAATGGTCTGGCGCTCTCTCTTCCAAACCTCTACACCTCACGGTAGAAGGGGAACGACTAAGTAAGTAAGTCTTATAGGGCAGCAACAAATTGATTCCACTTTGCTTGGTCGGTGGCCATCCTTTGTACAGTGCCCCAACTCTGGTTCATTCTTTGCAACTCAGCCTCCACAGTCCTCCGACAAGTTGTTTTTGGTCGGCCTCTCTTTTGTTTTCCTTCAGGGGTCCATATCATAGCTGTTCTTGTGATGGCATCAGGGTCTCTTCTGAGGACATGGCCAACACAACTCCAATGTCTGCCAGCTATGATGGTGTGCATGTCCTCTTGCTTGCTCCGAGTAAGCAGATCTTGGTTGGTGATGGTATTTGGCCAAAAGATTCGGAGAATTTTTCTTAGGCAGGTTGTGTGAAAAGAGGACAATTTCGACATTTCCTTCTCTGTTACTCTTCAGCATTCCACACCATAGAGAAGCACAGAAAGCACACAGCTCTGATATAATCTTAATTTTGTGCTTGTGCTGTACTGAGATGTTGTTTAGACTAAAAAAGGCTGTTCTTGCTTTGTTCATTCTGTTGTTGATGTCTTTGCTTGCTCTGCCTCTGGTGTTACTATGCATCCTAGGTATGTGAAGGTGTCTGTCTGTTCCATTTGTTGATTCCTTACTGTTATGGGCTCAAGATTGCTCACATTGAGTGTCATGACATCTGTCTTCTTTAGATTGATGTTCAGGCCCACCTGCTGGCTATACTTATTAAGTCTATCCATTTTTTCCTGGATGTGTTGATGTGAATGTGCTAGTAGTGCAATGTCATTTGCATATTCTAGATCTTCCAATGATTAAACACCTTGGAAAGAACCAATCCTGAAACTTCAAAGGAAATTCCTAGTGATAAACATGGAAAAAGCACCACACGGTTAACAATTGATGATAATTTAGTTAATGGATTTTAAATCTTAAAGGACCGGGTCTCATGGTAAATTTTCCCAGGCACGTGACAGTAAGCCAGTTTTTGGGACCAGTATATCTGAACTAAATTTTTGTGTCCTATTTTTACATTTTATTAATCCTCATTCAATTTCCTTTACAACTAACAAAACATTACCATACTTTTAAAAATCTTGCCTAAAAATATGACCCTTAAATTTTATAACTATATGAAAACTCCTTGAGTTAAACATGGGAAAATAACCACATCCTTTAAGAGTTAATTACCAATAAATATAGAGCAGTGAAAAAATAATGTTGAAAATAAAAAAAGGTGCAGAATTTTCAAAACAATCGCAGTGATTCATTTAAATAGAGATTAGCTTCAGTTATTTCTTTCCAGTGATTAAGTTGTACAAACTGAAATATGTGATTTCAAACCTCAGGTACTTGATACTTCTCTTACATTTCTCATCTTTGTATTTTCTCATTTAGCTGCTGTCTTAGCAGTTGTTATTTATCGAGTGACACTGAGGAGGATGCCTCTGGACACATTAGGAACATAGGTGACCAAATCAATGGGAAAAAACATCAGGCCACTATGGAAATATATATTTCAGGCCACACTGGAGATTATCTGCCTGGACACACTTGGGAAAATATGCCAAATTGGTGTGGAAAATCATCAGGCCACCACAGAGAACATACTGCAGGTCACACTGGAGATTATCTGCCTGGTCACACTGAAGAACATGCCAAGACACTCTGAGGATTTATGTATCAAGGCACACAGTGAAGTATGTGTCAGGGCGCACTGAGGAGTATGTCATTTTGAGGAGTGGAATAGGTCATGCTAGGGAGTATGTGTCAGCTCCTACTATGGAGGAGTCATCAAGTCATACTGGGGAGTACATCAAGACATTGGGATTATGTATGAATCCAAAGAGTAAGTCAGGACACACTTGGGGAATGCGTCAGAACCCTGCAGCATATGTGTCAAGATGCAATAGGAAATATGAGCTAGGAAGCACTGGGGAATGAGTCAGCAGCCTTCTGAGTACGTATCAGGACACATTTGGGAATGTTTGTTAGAGCACTGCAGTGTATGTACTAAGACTAACTACAAAACATATCTGGATATTGGAAAATATGTTCCAAGTTGCACAAGGGAATATGAGACAGGGGACACTGGTGAGTGTGTCAGGAGCTTTGAGGGTATGTGCTAAGACACATTAGAGTGTGTCTGTTAGGGTACAGAAATATATGTAAAAAGACTCACTATGGAATGTGTCTGGATACAATGGAGAATTTGTTCCAAGTTGCGCTAGGGAATATGAGCCAGGAGACACTGAAGAATGTGTCAGGACATTAAAGAATGTGTTCCAAGTCACACTAAGGAATATGAGCCAGGAGACACTGGGTAATGTGTCAGGAGAGCATATTTGAGGGCACACTTGGGAATGTATAACAGATAATGATTTTCATGAGTTACAGTTCTTAGTTCAACTTACCTCTAGCATCACATGGTACACATTAGTTTTATTAGAAGGCCATTTTAGCTTTATATATCAAGAACTGCCATTTTAGCTTTATATATCAAGAACTAATAGAGATTATTTCTTTTATATATAATCTGCACAATATATTTACCTTTATGCCTATAATGAAAAATACACATTCCTGTTTTATTTATTAGAAAAATAATATCTGTATTAATTTCCTTTTTGCTCCTTATGGGGGTGGATCTACCACTGCAGAAAACCTGCATCAAAATCTTGTGCTGTTGTAGCAATGGTTTCTATAGAAATTTGTTTTACTTGATGAGATCATCTCATGCACAACGTCATATTAGTTGCTTCTGTGATTTTCATTCCCTCCTCTCTCTCTTAACTTGATAGAAAGTATTGTCCAATATTTCAATAGAAGATGATGGTGGTCCTATTAATATAACCACACATATTTTGACATTGATCCATGCACAGATATTACTACAGACAGCCTCTACTGAGCAATTATCTGTGACATTCACTACTTGGTAAAACCAAGTTTAATTTCATATCTTATTATTTCACCTACATTCGCATTATTGCATCGCCTTTTTCATTGTTATTTGTTTAGCTCCTTTCTCTGCAGCCAAATACATTTTTGTTTTGTTTTTTGTGAAAGGCATCATTTCTTGGAATTAACAGCTGATGTAATAGAACTTCTGCCATAGTTTATGACTTTATCAGTCATTCACATTATTTGAAACTACAAAATACAACATAATATAGACTTGTCATATACTTGCATTATGTACATAGATCAGGCAGCCAGTATTACTTGTGTCTAGCAAATACTGGCAGATATGGCCATCTTTAAAATTCAGTACCTTCTGTGGAGGCATTCTTAGCTAATGTAGTGGGTAAATGCTTGCTTTCTGACATAGGGGACAGGGATCAGTTCGCATATAGCTGTGACAGACCTGGCCAGTTGGTAGTTTAATATAGTTAAAGTCTAAATTGGAGTATGTATCTCTCTCATATATGCTTAATGGAAAATATGGAGGAAAGTTTACTATTTTAAAAAAAATTGTGAATTGTCAACATCAGCTGCCACCTCTACATCGAAGGTTGGCTGCAAAAAATCTCCAATAAATTACGTTCCTTGTCTTGATGGTGCACTCTGATAGACTCCATCTCTTGATGTTATCTTCCCACTTATAGCACTGTCTTCCTCTTGCAGATTTGTCTTCAACTCTTCCTTCTATTATGGTCTTCAGTAAGGTGTTATGTAAAAATTGAGTATAGAAAGGTTCTGTTTGGTAGGCCACTTTTTGTTGATGCATTCTTTTCCCTAATTGCTTTGGAACATAAGACATCAAAATATTTTTCTCCAATCAGCCTTATGCAAACCAGTCATAATTATTCCAAGACTGTCCTATTTTTTTACCTCATTCCTTTTTTTGAATTTCTACAATGTTTCTCTGAACATATCTTTTTTTTTTTTTTGCATGCAGGGTATCATTTCAAGTATTCTTCTTCTTCTTCCGTCCTTAGCCACCGACCGTCAAAGCAGTCAGTGGCCATTACGCCTAGTGGCGTCTTAGGGCAACAGCAGATAGGTTTTCTTTGCCATTGTTTCCCATCACGCCTATTGGCGTCTTTAGGGCAACGGCAAATCAATCCATTTGCTGTTGTTTCCGTAATCGAAGTGACTGGCAAACGGGTGATCAGCCCGTTGGTATTTCAAGTATATTATTGTCTATTTTTTCAATTCTGGAAAGTATCATATTATGGCTATGTGAGGTTAGACATGCAAGTACATCTAGTTGAAGCAGTGAAAATATAATAGTAGTGACATTTTAAAATGTAATGAAAACTAATGTGAATTAAAAAATAAAATTATGATTGACACCTTTCTTTTATTAATAGTGTTTTCAGTTGACTTGTATTTTGAATGTATTGTGAGTGAGTACATGCATATTATTTACTATGTGAGTTAATCCATGTGTATTATTTACTGTACTACTTGTCTGATCTGCTAGAAACTTAGGTACATTTCTATTCCCTGTGACTTTAATCATTACCAAAAGTAAACCATAATAAATACAAATTCTAATTAAGGATACATTTAATTAACTCATAACCCCATACATGCAACACCTCGGAGATGAAAAACCTGTACAAAAAAATCCAAAATCCTGTACAAAGACTCGCAAAACCTGAAACAAAACATATCAAAAGAGTTAATTCGTGTAAAAATATTTTCAACTACAGTGGGATGCATTATAAATGAGGCACGGGGACTTTGCCTTTTAAAGCAGGTCTTAACTTATTTTAAAACCCAAACAATAAATGTCTGAGTTTATTTTACAATGTAAAAATAATGTGATGGTGTCATCATTTAGTCTATTTCTGTGCTTAATTATCACTAACATACTGGGAAATCCTGTGTTCAATAGGACCTTATAAAAGAACTCTGAGACACAGTAATAAGGGGAATGGGTTAGAAAACCTATACAAAAATTATGTACAGG
Organism: Oreohelix idahoensis; assembly: GCA_024509875.1. Classification (NCBI taxonomy): domain Eukaryota; kingdom Metazoa; phylum Mollusca; class Gastropoda; order Stylommatophora; family Oreohelicidae; genus Oreohelix; species Oreohelix idahoensis. Next base: position 66,851 of record JAMPIV010009814.1, on the reverse strand, counting down.
GTGTACACATCTGAAAACGCAAACACCGTGTACAGATTATGAGTAAACCATAGCATGTGGCATGTATGTTACCCTTCAGCTCCACAAGAAGCATAGGCTGACAACACACTCATGACAAGTCCCTCTATCCTGTACCATCAGCTCAAGGTCTTTCCATGTCTTCCTCATTCCTTTTCATTTGTCTCCAGTTCTTTTCTCTCCACGTTTTCTTTGGTCTCAATATACCTCTCTTACCTTGGGGATTCCAGAACAAGAACTGTCTTGTGATGCTATCAACAGTGTTTCTTATCCATCACCAAAGTCTTTTCATCACTTGTTCCATTAGCAATTGTATAGTTCTTATCATCAGTTCCACATTGGTGATCCTATCACCATTTCAATTCTATTCTATACAAGCAGCATCATCATCAGCTGCCCATCTTCACATCGAAGGTTGGCTGTAATGGATCTCCAACGTTTTCTGTCTCTTCTCTTGATAGTGCACTCTTACACTGAGGATTCCATAGCTGGGATTGCCTGGTTGTGCTATCAACATTGGCAGACTCTTTTTCCTAATACTTCTTTATATTTCATATAATTATAATCTGCTGCCACTGGATTTCTGCATTTGCAACATTTTATAATTGTTGGAGCATTGGATGCTTACTGGAAATTATAACCGTATATTTTCCTTTTTGATTCTTATTTCCAAGATATCCCACGCTAAATTGTTGTCTGTAGCTATGGAATGCTGTCCAAATTTTGAGTTTCATCTTTACTCTAGCAAATAGAAGGTGGTTATTTGATGCTACATCTGCTCCTCTACAAACTTGTACATGTAATGATCTAAAATTCTTGATTATGCATATATAATAAATCTGATTGCCTGGCAAAATGCATGTCGCTTTATGTATTATTTTATATATAGGAAAATGGTTTCCTGTGGTAAAGTAATATGATGCATGGAAGTTTATGAATTCTCCTCCATTTTCATTCTTTGTTCTAAATCCATGTTTTCCCAGGCCTCTTCCACTTGGCTAGTTCTCCTCTTTCCATTTAGATCGCCCATCAAGATTATAATATTTTTACTTCCATTTTGATCTGTTATGAGTAAATATACAAAACTGGATAAACCTAAGTTTACCTGGTTAAAATCAAGTTTGTATTTACAATTTCAGCATGTAATATTCCGACAGCTATTTGATTGTATGAGTTATCACAAATAAAAAGTTCTTCTTCTAATCTTACCCCTAACCATAACCATTTATTCACTTTATAATGGTGTCTTCCTCTTGCAAGTTCACCTTCTATAATGGTCATCAGTAAGATGTTATGTTTTTTTATAAAGCCAAAATATTTTAGCTGTCTAATTTTGATCTCCTTCATTAGTTCTCTATTCAGTCCTAATGTTTTCTATGACCTCTTTGTTTTCTTTTCTTTCCAGGATTCGTGCCCCATTCTTCTATATATCCACATTGCAAGGGCCTTAATTCTTTCTTCTAATTGCTTGTTCATTGTCCATGTTTCTATGCAAACCCCCATTTATGAATTCTGTATCTTCTTGGTATATCCTCTCCATGTATCAGAACCATACAACAACAATTCAGACAAATCAACAACAATAAATGATTCAGTAAACAAATAATAACCAGAACCAAACATGGAAGGGCCTCATCTTTTTACTGTTTTATTTTAATATAAAATTACCAGATATGTCTGCAATGAAAATAAAAAAGACTACTACAGGTAACAAGACAGAACTTTAACAGTATGTAAGACAAAACTATCACATGTAAGTAGGTAAAGTTATATTGCAGTGTCTGTTCTTTTTTATTAATCTATAAATAGAGTTATGAAAAAAAAAAGTACAAGAGAAATAATGATAATTGTTATTTATTGTGGGACATGTCCCTCTGATAAAAGTGACTTTTTTTTTGCTATCAGTATTCTATTGGCTAAGCAGTTAGAGTGCTTTCCTCCTGCAGTATAATTACCACATTACAGTATTGAAAACTGGTAGCGTTACATCTCAGTCTACCAAGCTGTAAATAGGTACCTGACTCTGCTCTTGAATTAAGGAAAGATAATGCAGCAAGGAAGGTAACTGATCACCCCACCTTAAAGCTGTACATAGTACTGTGAAGTCTCACATTTCACATCTCAATGGCAGTACCTACACTAGGGAACTACTTTTACCTTTGTTAGATTAGCTTTAATCATTGTGTGATTAGAACTAAATGTTAAAAAACATTAGTTTTCCAAGAGGAAAATTAAGCAAATGATAATGTATTATTTCTTATTTACACTTACTGATTAAAAATAGTTCCTGTAAGGAGAAAACAAATGAAGTGTTTCCAGCATCACTAAAGTTTATTCATTCATTGTGTTTGACCTGTAGGGTCAGAGGTTGTCAGTTCGGCGTAGGCCTATGGGAAGGTTTTTTAAGCGGGAGTGAGATATACTTCCGGGAAGCCGGGAGGTCCTGTTTTTCTGAAGGGACCAAGAGTCCATTGTTTTTCGGGGAGAATCTTCGAAGTAACTGCTATGGCAGTTTTCCCCAGTGAATCTCTGTGCGTCGGGATGACGACAGAATTCCTTGTGTAGTTCTGAGGATTCATTTACCAGGTAATACCGACCTTTATGCATTATTACGCTTTTCGGTGGCAGAACATGTAAAGGATTACCTAGGGTGAACAGCAGTTCACGGATCCGCCATTTCAGAACTTATATATATTTGTGCTCGAGGTAGCCATCCAAGACTGTTAGTCTTATATTGTCCAGAAATCCAGTGACGAAGATATATTGTGGGAGCCGCAGATTGGCGGAACTTCTATCTACAATAAGTATTACTGCAGGGTTGATGATAACCTATTTAACAGAAGTACACGGCCGACGTCAGGACGAGGCCTGTGCTTCCGGCTATTATACTACAGCCTGATATGTGCAATTGGCGGGGAGTGCCAAGTTGCACCTGTGTGTCAAGGTAACTAAGGCATCTGACGCGTTTAGTCAGAGACGCCAAGGGCGACGCTACGAACTGTCATTATTGAAGAACTTTGCTATTGACCATGCACGTCTATTCTGATGTTTACCTTTTTGAATGCCAAATGTATACCTATCGATGTCAGGTCAGCATGACCTTGTTACACTGACTGTTCCTGTTGATATTATGTGTGTTCCCGTCAATAAATGTCTTGAAACATGCCTGCAGTGTCAAAGCATCCTTGATTACTGCATGTGAGAGTATGGGTTGCAGGATCTACATCTATACGAGCCTAAAACACATTCGCGTCTTCATTCGCACCCACACTCAATTCATCATACGCTCGCACTACACATCTAACAACATGTATACTGTCTTGGGCCAGTGATCACATCAACAAGAGAAAAAAGACAGTTACATTTCTGGTGGACCAGTTACGTGGGCTCTTATGATACATTTCTTGTCGCCAATGTGGCCTAGAAACTTACATTTCTGATGGACCAGATCTGTGGGTTTAAAAAGAACAGAGCGAGCATTTGACATTATTGTTGACATTTATGGATCCAGAAATTTACATTCCTGGTTGGCTGTTACATGTATGATGTCTCCAGTTTTGTCGAGAAAGTTACAAGAAGGACAAGTACACATTACACTTCTGATCTGTGGGTCTAAGCTACACACGGGACAGCCGTAACACACAGCGCTAATTCTACACTTGCAAGTTTTGGCTACAACAGGACAGATATAGGTCATCAACGGTTGACACAAATAAACAGTACGAGCATTTATATTATAATGCTACATAAAGCATAACAAGACAAGTACTGAAGTGAACTACTAGGCATTTGCTACGTGGACCATAACTGCATAGAAGGCGGGTTCCTATTGTAAACAGTACTGCGGGTTGTGACACGTTTCATTCAACAACAGACTTTTCTAGGTCAGAGCATTCAAGCTACATTGTTGGAGGTCAAGTGTCTGTAAACAGTACGTGAAATTGTAAACATTCAATGTGCAAGCCCTAATTTGAGAAGGTCATAGTAACTTTGGTTCGTGAATACCACTTTATGTTACAGTGGATTTGACGTTCAGTGCGCGTTTGACATTTCGTTTCTGTGTTCGCAAGGAGCAAGAAATTTATTTTAGTTTCAGCTGTGACTGAACTTGTTCTGCAACACATTGAAATTGATTGCTATATGTTTATGTCACTTCTACTGTTTTTTTTTGGTGTATTTTTCTGCGGGTTTTTCGGTTGGTGGGTCTTACGGTAAATGTGCCACTTGATCGAGGCTTACTGTAAGCGGTCTGTAGGTGCAAATTTTCTTAATTTGGAAATTTGCTAGTGACAATTGGTCGCTATTGATGTTAGCTGTGATGTAATTGTACTTAACGTTGTTTTTGTAATATTTTGTCTGTTTTTCAGTTTTGATTGTCGATTTGTTTTGTTTGTATTCTGTAGGTCTCTCCTTTCTTGTGTATTTCTCTACACATTTTTGGTTAAAACAGTGTTGCCATTTGTATTGTTTTGTATTTTTGTCTTTGTATTTTTTTTTTTGGTTGTACTACATTACTGTCATGCACAGTCTACATACACATACTTGGTCATGTTTTGATATTATTGATAAGGTAGACTCTTCATATAGAGTTTGTTAAATAATATTATATTATATAAGATATTTATACAAGTTCTTTGATAAAAGACTTGTTATCTACAAAGATTGAGACAAGGTGAAATACATATTCAAGTTCTTTATAAAAAAGACTTGTGCCCATAGTGAGTGGGATATAAGGGAATTTTTTTTTTCCCACAGGTACTCAAGTGATTTTTTGGGTACATTATAAACAAGAGGAACATACAAAGTCTTTGTCTAAGACTAAGACAGTAAAATAAAGTGAAGTGAGTATACAAGTCTAGCATTTCAGACTTGTCTCCCATTGAAGTGGGATAAGGTAATTTATTTAATTTTTTTTTCAGGTTTCTGATCTCATTAGACAGAATGTCTACATTGGATTTCTTCATCCAGCAAGGGTTGACCCTTGGTAAGTCTGGTAAAGAATTGGAAGAATATTCATCTGCTCAATTCGCCATTGCATTAAAGTCAGAAGAAAAGAAACAAAAAGAGGAAATTAAATTGAAAGCAGAAGCTGAACTAAAGAAGCTAGAAGCTGAGAATAGAAGATTAGAACTTGAAGAAAGAAGGTATCAAAGAGAGGCTGAGGAGAGAAAAGCTCAAGCTGCTGCTGAGGAGAGGAAAGCTCAAGCTGCAGCTGATGAAAGAAAATTCCAGATGGAAATGGAAGACAAAAAAATTCAAGCTCAAGCTGCTGCAGAGGAAAAAAAACTTCAAGCTGCTGCAGAGGAAAAAAAAACTTCAAGCTGCTGCAGAGGAAAAAAAACTTCAAGCTGCTGAGGCTGAAATTAGAAAAATGGAACATGAGGAAAGAAAACAGAAGATGGAACTTGATGAAAAACTCGCAATTTTGGAGTTAGAGAAATTGAAATTGGCGAGTACGGGTGCTCAGCAAACAACTTCGAGTACGACAAAGGAGTTTGTTAGTAGGATTAAATTGCCTCATTTCAATCCTTTAAAGGATGACGTAGCAGATTATCTAGATAGATTCCAATTTTTGTGCGATACGCATAACATAAAAAAGGAAATATATGTTGAACAACTGATGCCATTTTTTACAGGTGACACAGTGACTACTCTTATGACAATAGACGAACATGAGAGGACTAATTATGATGTTGTCAGGGCAGCATTGCTAAAAAAATACCAATTAAAACAAGAAGACTATCGTCTTCGTTTTAGGACAATGTTGCCAGAAAATGGAGTAGATTTCTCTGATTTTGTTACAAAGATACGTCGTACATTTACACGATGGGTTGAGTTGTCTCAGATTGAGAAAACATATGAAGGTCTAATGGACTTATTATTGCGAGATAAGGTTTTGTCATCTGTTAATGATTCTTTTCTTGCATTCCTTCATGAGCGTAAGCCTAAAAACTTAAAAGAAATGGAGGAATACTGTTGTCAGTATGCCACAGCACATCCCCATGCTACAGTTAGCAATTCTAAAGTGAAAGAAGGGTTGCCAGCTGCTTCGGCAACACCATATGGCCCTAATTTCAGAAAAAAAAAATTTCAGGGTGCTCAACAAAATTGGAATAGGGGAAGTAATCAAAATTACACTCAGAAGCGGAGTAATCCAACACATGATGGTTCTTCGTCTATGCAGTGGAGACAAGATGGTAGTTCTCGTAATTTTAGTGGTAATAATTTGAGACACTTTCGTAAAGGCTATCCAAATAATAACTATTCAAATTTTCGAGGTAATCATTCTCGACGTCAAGATTATGACGATGGTGAATTTAGAAACCGGGATTCAAACCGGAATGATGATTACAATAGGCAATATGATAACAATTACAGGGGAAATGATAGTCGAAATAATTACAGGGGAAATGATAATCGAGGTAGACCTAGGTTTAACAAAAAAAGACCTTACCAACAGGCAAACTCTGCGCAACAAGAGTTTGATGGAGCCTGTAATACAGTAAATGATAGTGGTAACTCTAGGGCTATCACTGGTTGTGCTTTCGATTTTGGGAGAGCAACTGAATGCCCCCAATGCTTAACATTGTTTGACTCATCAACTGTATCTACGCTAAGTTGTGGTCACCCTCTTCCTGCTCTACCTGCTACAGTTGCGCATGATGGGAGAGGATCTCTCATCTTACATAAAGGTCTAATAAATGATAGGCTAGTCTCAGTACTTTTCGATTCGGGATGTACTACCGTCGGGGTTAAGGAGTCTCTGATAGATCCTTGCTGTGCCACTGGAAAAACAATCAAATGTGTTACATTTGGTGGTACTATGGAAAGCTATCCTACTGCTATTATTAGGATTGACACTCCTTTCTTCACAGGAGATGTCCATGCATGTCTTCTTCCTAATCCTATTGCGGATCTTATAATCGGTCGTATTCATGGGGTTAAGGAATGCACCCGCAACAAATTTCTAGTTGGGAAGAAAGAAACATTCAAACGGTCAATGCAGTGGTGACAAGAGCTCAAGCTCTTAATCCCCCAACTTCATCTGATAATAGTAATGAAGTTGATAGCCAAGACGAGCACTTGGTGATTTCCCATGACTCGTTTGTTAAACGTCAAGAAGAGGATCCTTCTTTGAAGAAATACTTCCTTCTTGCAAAGAAAGGGGATCCCAATCAAAATACGAATCACAAATCGTATATTACTATGAAGAATGGTATATTGGTACGAATGGTACAACACTCGGACAAGTCTATGCACTCGCAAATTCTTGTGCCTAAGTGTATGAGAGCCTTAATTCTTCGGCATGCACACGATTCTCAGTGTGCTGGACACATGGGTTTTTCCAGAACTAAAACTAGAGTCCTTGCGTCATTCTTTTGGCCATTCGTGAATAAAGACATCCGAATTTATTGCCGATCTTGCAAAATTTGTCAAGAGGTCAAGTCTAGGGGTCCGAGACATGCTGCTCCTATTCAGGCTGCAGATATTCCGATTCGGCCGTTTCAGAAAATGGCTATAGACATCATTGGTCCGTTCAAAATTAAGTCAGCCAGAGGACACCAATTTATCCTCACTTGCGTGGACATGTGCACGCGTTGGCCAGAGGCTATTCCTCTGAAGAGCATATCAACTGTCGATATCGCTGATGCTCTTTGGCTCGTATTTTCTCGTCTGGGATTCCCCGGAGAAATACTGTCGGATCACGGCACTCAGTTAATTTCGGACGTTATGTCTCAGGTAATGGCTACGCTAGACATTAAAAGGTCTCTCAGTAGTATTTATCATCCAATGTCCAATGGATTGGTAGAACGTCTTAACAGGACACTAAAGAACTTACTTGGCAAGATAACGGAGGATCATCCTGAAGATTGGGACAGGGTTTTACCTGCAGTCCTCTTTGCCTATAGAGAGGTTCCCAACGAGCATACAGGGTTTTCTCCTTTCGAACTTGTCTTTGGCGCGCAACCGCGCGGGCCAATGTCCTTGTTACACGATTTGATAACTTCCGATAATATTGACGATGATACACAATCGTCATATGAATATGTTATAGCTCTTAGAGAAAAGATTATCGAATCGTGCAGGTTAGCAACTTCATCTTCCGAATTTGCGAAAGAAAAAGCTAGGCGATTTGCTAATAAGAAAAGACGCCTACGTCAACTTTGTCCTGGAGACAAAGCATATGTCTTACTGCCCTCAAGAGAGAATAGACTTCTCATTTCTTGGAAGGGTCCATACACTATAGTCTCGAAAATTTCTGATGTCGACTATATTGTCGATGTGGATGGAAGGCATAAAACCTTCCATATAAATATGCTAACAGAGTTTATTGAACGTCCAGACTATTTACAGCCTATTTTCCAGGCGACGGACGACTCTCCAGTTCAACATGGTCACATCTCATCCCTGTCTGTTATACAGGATGAGGAAACTATTTTTTCTGACGTGAACTTACCTCTTCCTACGATTCCACTTACTTCAACGGAATCGTGGAGAGACGTTACAGTCTCTTCCAACTTGTCTTTTGAGGAACAGCGTCAAGTATCCTCTACGTTACAATCAGATCAGGATGTCCTTACCGACATTCCTGGACACACAGATGTCATAGAACATGACATCATACTTACTGATCGTAATCCGATCAGAGTAAGACCATACCCAATACCTATTCATTTTCAAGCACAAGTCGAGAAAGAATTGGATGAAATGATTCAACTACAAATAATTGAACCATCCACTTCAGCTTATTCTTCGTCGATAGTTATTGTTCGAAAGAAAGACAATAACATACGTCTTTGCGTTGATTATCGCAAATTAAATCAAGTTACGAAGTTCGATGCTGAACCTATGCCGTTATTAGATGATCTACTTATTAGACTTTCTAAAGCTAAATTCTTTACTAAACTAGACTTGTCGAAAGGTTATTGGCAAGTCCCACTGACGGAACACGCCAAACCTCTCACTGCTTTTTCGACACCTAGGGGTCTGTTTCAATGGAATTTTATGCCTTTCGGGCTTATGAACGCCCCAGCGACTTTCGTACGCATGATGCGACGAATTCTATCAGATCGTGCAGATGTCATTGCATATTTAGACGACATCTGTCTTTTCAGCGATACTTGGGAAGAACACTATGTGGGTCTGAAGGAATTGCTATCTACTCTACGTGAGCATAGTTTGACTGCTAAACCCTCTAAAGCTTTTGTTGGGTTTAGTGAAATTTCCTTCCTAGGTCATCGAGTTGGTCATGGTCTGTTGAAGACAGAGGACCAAAACATTTCAAAGATATTAAATATCTCGGTTCCGAAGACAAAAAAGCAAGTGCGTAGTCTCTTGGGATTGATACAATTCTATGGAAGATTCATTGAGAATCTGTCCTCCATTATGGCACCACTTTCAACGTTATTGAAAAAAGGTTCTCCTGTCCTTAATATCATAATATGTTGTAATACAAATGTATTTGGATGATGTTTAGATAATTTAACAAATTTCATTTTGTCCATCCATCAGTGATATGTTGCTAAAATAGCATTGACATTTGTATATTGCTATGATTATATTATTTAGTAATGTTTGATATATGATTGGTATTGCCAGCAACTTAGGTTTCTTGAATGGTATCCCTTAGTTTGTTTGGTTTAAAGGAAATATTTTCTCCTATGTTGGGAGATGATTTGTACCCTCTTCTATTGTACCTGATATTAGGTTCATTGTTTGCATGAGCACAGAAGTGATACTGGTGCTATCTTGCTCATGAACATATTAAAAAAAAAATTTGCATTTTTTTTTTTTACAGGGGGGTGGTAGTAATGTTGCTGTCATTTTCGACGGAGTCATCTGTCAAGTTATTTGCTTATGTTTGTATCATAAGTATAATTGTGTCTTTACCTGCGATGTCAGGTTGATTAGGGGTTGTCTTCCCTTGTTTATTCATTCATTGTGTTTGACCTGTAGGGTCAGAGGTTGTCAGTTCGGGCGTAGGCCTATGGGAAGGTTTTTTAAGCGGGAGTGAGATATACTTCCGGGAAGCCGGGAGGTCCTGTTTTTCTGAAGGGACCAAGAGTCCATTGTTTTTCGGGGAGAATCTTCGAAGTAACTGCTATGGCAGTTTTCCCCAGTGAATCTCTGTGCGTCGGGATGACGACAGAATTCCTTGTGTAGTTCTGAGGATTCATTTACCAGGTAATACCGACCTTTATGCATTATTACGCTTTTCGGTGGCAGAACATGTAAAGGATTACCTAGGGTGAACAGCAGTTCACGGATCCGCCATTTCAGAACTTATATATATTTGTGCTCGAGGTAGCCATCCAAGACTGTTAGTCTTATATTGTCCATAAATCCAGTGACGAAGATATATTGTGGGAGCCGCAGATTGGCGGAACTTCATATCTACAATAAGTATTACTGCAGGGTTGATGATAACCTATTTAACAGAAGTACACGGCCGACGTCAGGACGAGGCCTGTGCTTCCGGCTATTATACTACAGCCTGATATGTGCAATTGGCGGGAGTGCCAAGTTGCACCTGTGTGTCAAGGTAACTAAGGCATCTGACGCGTTTAGTCAGAGACGCCAAGGGCGACGCTACGAACTGTCATTATTGAAGAACTTTGCTATTGACCATGCACGTCTATTCTGATGTTAACCTTTTTGAATGCCAAATGTATACCTATCGATGTCAGGTCAGCATGACCTTGTTACACTGACTGTTCCTGTTGATATTATGTGTGTTCCCGTCAATAAATGTCTTGAAACATGCCTGCAGTGTCAAAGCATCCTTGATTACTGCATGTGGGAGTATGGGTTGCAGGATCTACATCTATACGAGCCTAAACACATTCGCGTCTTCATTCGCACCCACACTCAACTCATCATACGCTCGCACTACACATCTAACAACATGTATACTGTCTTGGGCCAGTGATCACATCAACAAGAGAAAAAAGACAGTTACACTCATCAACCAAACATATTATTCAAACCCAAAGGAAAGAACAATTTTTCAAACAAATGAGACAAAACAAGCATGTGAACAGTTCTATGTTGTATCAAAAAGCTGAGAAATGAGTGTTATATTTAAAATCAGAAAATAATTTCAAGGGTTGGAGTAACAGTTGATTATGCATAGGTGAGGGAGGTCTGGGATTTGGGGAAACACGCTGAAACAGAAGTTTGCAAATAGTTACAGTAAAAGAACTGAATCCACATTTATATTTAAAAACAGTAACACTAGTTACAAACCTTTAAACAATCTTGGTGGTTCTCCTGCATGGGCATACTTTTTACTGTCAACATCATTAAGTTCTAAGCTGAATGGCAGATGTGATAATGTCTAATTATCTTCTCTTGATGACACCTATCGCTCTCTTTCCACCAGTTTGTACCTGTTGTCACATATGTTATGATTTTTTTTTTTTTTTTTTTTTTTTGGGGGGGGGGGGGGGGGGGTATTCTTTTATATGTATTTAAATATAGATAGATAGGGAGCCGCGCTGGTGTAATGGTTACCACACTGTGCTGGTGATCAGGTGATCCAGGTTCGAGCCCTGGCGAGGACATTTGAAGTAGTGTCGTCGACCAGGACTTGGGACTGGAATAACCTGAACGGCTCCTGAGCCGACCCAGCTCTAATGGATACCTCCGAAATCGGCGAGTATTTGCCTAAATGGCGAGAGGACACCTGTCACTGTACAGGAAAAAAAGGGATACTCACGTAAAATCAGTCTCAGGTTAGACATATTAACCGGAGATTTCGCCTCGAGTAATAGCGGGCGTACGATTAAAAAAAAATTTAAGATAAATTATCATTTTTGTGTGCTCCTTACGGAGCATTGAGCCACCACTGCAGCTGGCCTCCTTGCAGGAAGTCCACACCAAGCAGTCACATGATCTTGCAGCAATGGTTCCTGTAACAATTTGTTTTGTATGATAAGGTTGCCAGCCCCTTGCACAACCTCATATTTTAGTCACCTCGTACGACATTCCTAATGCAGATAAATGTTATATTTGACCACCAGTGTCTAGTAAGGGCATTATTAAGAATGACAATATATTCACCAAATTGAAACAGAATTTCCAAGGCAAGGATAGGCCTACCTAGTTAATGCTGAAGGCTACATTTAACCACTCATGAACTTTCTCCAGGGAGGAAAGGACACATCAAACACCAGGTATCTCAAGTTAAAACATGACATCTCTTAATATAACCTGTTATATGAAGATCTTAAGAATATGCACATATAACATGACATCTCTAGATATAACATGAAGTCGGCAGGAGTAATCCCTGGTCGACGACACTCCTTCAAATGTACTCGCCAGGTCTCGAGTTAATCCAGTCCAATTTCCGGTCGACGAAAAATCCTCAAATGCCGTCGCCCGGGTTTGATCCTGCATCACCCGGTCGCCAGAGCGGTGTTGTAACCACTACGCTAGCGCGGCTCCCTGTCTTGATATAATCTAGACTCTAAAAAATAAACTACACTTTCATAACAAATCAATTAATACCCTTTAGCTCCCCAAGGAGCATAGGCCTTCAACAAACATATGTCAAGTCCTCTGTCACATGCCATCAGCTCAAGTTCTTTCCATGTCTGCTTCATAATTTTCAGTTCTATCTCCAGTTTTCTTCTCCATGTGCTTTTTGGTCTACCTCTGACTCACTTTCCCTAGGGAGTTCCAGAACAAAGACTGCCATCTAATGCTATCAACAGGTTTCCTCGATGTGTGTCCTATCCATTGCTTGCATCTTCTTCTCTTCTCCTGTTCCACTGGCACTTGTCTGGTTCTTGTCTGGTTCTTGTCATTAATTTCACAGATAAAACAAAAATCTCTTGATATAACATAAACTTTCACAATATAATCTAGACTCTAAAAGATAAACTAAAATCTCGTAACAAAACCTGAACCTTCAAGATTTATTATCATGATCGTCATTATTTTCCCCTTTGTTCCTTATGGAGCATAGAGGTCAAGATTTAATTTATCTCAAAATACATTTTGGTTTCGCACAGAACCTGCCTAGTTCCTAGGGGGGTCTCTGTTGAGACAGATAAGAGAATATGACTATTGTTCCCTCTGGCATGTTGGTGGCTAATGTGAAGCTGTACTTGGGGCTGGCAACGTCATCACATAAAACCAATTTCTATAGAACTTACCTGCAAGAACATGTGGATGCTTGGTGCAGGCTTCCCACAAGTGAACCAGCTGCTGTGGTGGCTTCATATTATTCACCAACTATCTTGACCTAAATAACTTTTCACCATTGGCAGACTGCTGTCAATATGCTGTTATCATTTTAATAACCAAGATAAGACTTTCAATACTTCTAAGCACGTCACTCTCCTTAAAGGATCCATAATACACTTTAAACGAACATGTTACGTAAACAATTTTTTTTCATTTACCACTGTGGGCCAATTTATGTAATAAACACAAATATATGGTGCAGTCTGGCAAAACTGATAATCTTTCATCGTATCTGATTTCAAGAAATCAAAAAACTTTTTTACTTTGGTTATAAATACAGATTTTGAGATCTTTACATTGTATGAGAGCTTAGATTCCCTGCTATGAAACAGAACTGATTAAATGTCAAAAATGATATTAAGATATGTTTAATATTTGAAATCAATGACCCTTGCACAAAGATCAATATGCCATAAATTGTTAAATTCAATTTCTCTGAATTTGACATCTCAGTCAGTAATTGATTTAGTTCACATTACCGTGTTCACTCTGTGTTCATCATGGCAGTCTTCCATTCCCTTCATTAGATGCTGCTAAATTAAGCAGGCTGTTTTTGCTATATTCATAAGAGTAGATTTCTAACAGTTCAACCTATCAAAAGTGGACATTTAATTATAGCCACTATCTTGTGACCCAAGTAAAAGCTGAAGTAACATTTTTGAAATGCACATAATTTCTCATCAAACTTTCTAATTTTAATATTTTTCGTCACTATTACTTTGGTCTCTAACAGATCTTTCTTTTGACGGCGTGTCTCGATATCTCAAATACCAACATGTCACAGATTTTGTGAGATGTAGTCACATATTTATGATGTCATATATTAAAACATACTTTATTAGTTAATGAAGATACAAGGAAGGTTATGTAAAATTAATTGTTAGAAGTTTCGCAACAAGTGTTAACAATAAAATGACCAAACTTGCAGTGAGGCATTAATAGGACATTAAATAAATATTAGACAAACATAAAGGTGTTTTCAGGCACTCGTAAGAAATAAAGAAATAGAACACTAGACAACAGAAAAACAACAGACGTGAGTGGCTTACACTGGTTTAGATGTGGATCTGATATTGTGTGGCCCCCTCGTTGTCCAGACTCGGGGTTTGTCCACACATGCCATCACGCAGTGAGGGGAGGGGTGTTAAAATTTAGTGACAAAGTGTGACGTAGAGGGGGGGGGGGGGAGAACATTTCTCAATTCCGCCTTACAAGAGCTGAAGACATCTATTATGAGAAGAAAGCTGTAAAAGAAGGAGGAGGATTATTTTAAAGAAAAATATCCCTTTCAACCATTGATGGGTTATAATTAAGATACACAGAGCAGTTAATTCAAGATGGAAGATATGGTATCATCTGCCCACTCCACTCAGTCCAAATACAGTAAATCAAAAATGTAGAATTGTGTGACTGCATGTGTGCGTGTCCTCCCCCTTTTTTTTCCAAAAATAACAACAAACAAAACTAAGAAATATAAGAAATACAGGGTGAAGAAGTATCTCACAACTGCCATGCTGCTAACAAGGGGAGAAGGGTGGGAAAGCCCGGGATGACACCCGATCCTCCAATCATCTGCCATCTTCAACAAGCATGACGAGACCCTTCCATAGTCCCCCCATTCCCGTCACACTATCACTGATCCTTATATTTTAACTCTTGTTCGTCTTAGCTGAAAACATAAAAAATGCTATTATGTACCGCAATATGGTAAAAGATGCCCACAAGAATAGGGGGAACAACTAAAATTTATGCGGAGAATGGAGGAGAGACAAGTATCTTCCAACTAGCTCAGCCTTTCTCAACCTTTTTATACTGGAGGAAACCTTGAAATAATTTTCAGGTCTCAAGGAACACCTGCTTAAAAAATATTATATCTACAGCTCGTGGTACCTTAGCGTGATCATTAAAAAAAAAATATATATATATATTTATAAATAATAATCGAATAAAAATTGCTAAGGCTCTTTTGAGCAGAGAATGATTTTTTTTTCTGTCAATATGTTTATTTTGGTCAACCTATTAGCCTACTGTAACGATACTGTTGTGCGATCTAACGTCCACTCCGTCAGTATCATTTTTTTCTTCATTTTTCTCTTTCTCCCATTCAATTCGCTTATTATTTGGCAATTTTTTGCCCTTTCATTCATTATTTTGCTCTATGCTGAATCTAGTAGGGTGAAGTCTCTAACATTCTACTCCCCTACGGACGTATCTGCTTTACACGCAGAATTGTGTACGTTCCGCAAGGTACATGCCATAATACCAGGTAATTATATTGGTCATACCCTTATCTATTCTCTCAGTCTGACCACCCTTTGAAACGCGGCGGTCGACCATTTGACCCCAGTGAAAAGCTGATGACCGTGTTGACACAAGCTTGTGTTATGCGTACGATGAAAGAAGACAACATTGTCTGACCAGACATCTGTCTGGCGGAGGCACGCAGATAAAGGCGATAATTGGATAATCGTCTCATCTGAGCCATCTTTGTATCATTATCACAGATAATCTGTCGGGGTAGACATCTTGGCAGAAGACGTTATGCCAGGAAAACATGGTCATAAGATTGTTGTAGTGGATTTGATGGTACTGTATGGTTGTGATATTACCTAGTGTGATGCATGAGGTCAACTGTGAAGGCTCCTGAGATAAATGTAGCTGTGAATTTACAGAAGGCCCTTCTTGCTACCACTTACGACCTCACACATATCTTTTTTACTAATGAATGTGGCTACGTTAAAAATCTAGGGTACTGATATGGAATGTGTTGTGGTAGATTACATACACACACACACAGAGATATTTAATAAGTCTAATAATATTAACAAAATTTATAACACACTGAACTAACTCAAGCTGTTTAAAATTTTGATATTAAATTTTCTTTAAGTTTATTTGTTCTGAACCAAGGTTTTATTTTGGTCAGAACATATGAAAGATTTTGAAATTATGAATGAAATGCATGAATATATGGCATAATAAATGAAAGGTGTGTACATATGTATTTTACAAGACTAGTTAATATTACTACTGTTTATATTTGTAATTTATCTGGGAGAACGATTAATGGATGTGCTGTTGGGGTGGCTTCATCACTCCCAGTCTATGACTACCAAACATTGTCCATTTACTAATGGGAGGAATACAAGTTTATTTCCCAACATGGTATGTTCTAGTTGATGGGAATATAGTTGGGTGTTAGTTATTAAATAAGTTGGTGAATGTCCAGCAGGCCAGAAGCTCACGTATCTTTGACTGAGTAGTTCTGGTGCTGGAATCTGGTGGCCCCACCTCTCCGTGCTTGGGGGCAATCTAAGGCTGCTCTGCCAAAATACTCGACTGCACGGGTCCACACTTGTATTTTTCAACAAAGCATTTGACACCACTTTGGTGCCAAATAAAAAACTCACAGTTCTGAAATAAAAGTATTGGGTCATGGGTCAGAACTCTACCTCCTGAGCCACTTCTACACTCAACACTACACAACAACACCACATAGACGGGGTCAGATCTCTCTGACCATACAGCACATCTTACCAAGTTGGTTTCACATAGTATAAGTTCCCCAAGACTACATATTCTGAAATATGTTCATTAGCTTCCTGCCATTGAATAGGATAGGTGATATGTTCCACTGATCTCAACACTTGATCCGCCCTTCATAATCCTTGCTGGCGTTTATGTATTTTGTTTGTCTCTAGACCCTGAACTGGGGCTGGGGATCTAGAGCGAATCCTTACTTGTTGTAAGGGATAGATACCTCAGTCAAGTATGTATTATTGTCTGTTGGTCCGTCTGTCTCTACTTGCGTTTTTTACAAAAACACACTTGTTTATACATGCATTTCCTACACGAATCTGCCTCTAGAGTTATTTTTAGCCACAACTTTCCACTAATTCCCCCTCTCTTTCATTCATCTAGATTTTAGCACTTGAGTCTCAAGGCCGCAATTTTTTGAAAATTAGTGACATGTTTTTGTTTCAATGCAGTCGCTCGCTGATATGAACAACACAGTCTTTTGTCAATATCTTCATTATTATCTATCCGTCTGTATAAATGAAAGCATATTATTTCTCTGCTCAAGATGGGCCATCAGGCCAGCTAGGTTTTATATTCCTAACATTATTATTAAGAAAAAGTTACTTTTCAAGGTTAGTTGTTTTTTTGAAATATGTTCGAGCATCTTCTGTAATGCGTTTGCCGCTGAATTCAAATAAAAGGACTAAGTATCGCAAAAGCGTCCAAGAAATGACTGTTGCGTATAATAGCTAAGGTCCCTTTTGTCCATTTCTTTACCTTGTGTCAACTTGGGGACGTGAATTTTTTTCCTTTCCCCACCAATTGCGTCTTTTTAGCCTTGCTAGTTTCAAGCACGTGTTCAGTCATATTTTTCTTTTTGATCTCCGTTCTCATCCCGTCTACAAGGGTAAACGTTTTGCCTTCACGTCTAACAAGTTAATTTCCATGGCGGGTAGTGACCCGCGGCATGGGCGATCATGTCTTCTAGTAGCTTACGCATTATTTTATCACTACATTTTATCTTTGGAGATATTTTAACGTTGTATCACGGTTAATTTTATCACACATCTCCCCACTTGAAAACATGCCTACGGCAAGTTCCAAAACCAGTGATACACATAGATAAAATTACTCCTCACGCCTGCCACTACTCTAATTTTGATCACAGGGGTGCCGACTGAGGAAATCTGCACCGACATTCAATTTGCCTGGGATATATTGGATACTAAACTGATAAGGTTGAAGCAATAAAGACCACCTCCGCAATCTTGCGTTTTCATGCTTAGCCTGAGATAAGAATACGAGGGGCTGATGATCCGTCTGGACCACAAAAGTCCTACCATACAGATAGATTTGAAACTTCTTTATGGCCCAGATTAACGCTAAACATTCTTTTTCACTTGTGGAATATCCTTGCTCCGCTTTATTCAATTTGCGGCTTGCATAAGCGACTGGGTTCAGTTCCCCATCAGGTGAAGATGATCTTTGCAACAAAGCCGCCCCGAGTCCTACATTACTTGCATCTGTTCTTACGACAAAGTCCTGTGTCAAATCAGGCAGCTTGAGAATAGGCTTGCTAGTGAGTTTTTCCTTTAAGTCTTGGAACGCTAATTCACTTTGCGCAGTCCAAATAATTTTATCTGGAAGTCCCTTGCGAGTCAGATCAGTCAGAGGAGCACAAATATAGTTAAAATCCTTGATATATTTTTGATAAAATCCGCATAACGACACGAATGATCGCACGTCCTTTTTTGTTTGTGGTCTAGGTGCTCTCTGCAGTTTTTCCAAGTTCTTGGGATCAGGGGTCATGTTACCCTGATATACAGTGTGTCCCTAGAATTCCAACTCTTTGCATCCAATACAACATTTTGTTGGCCTAGCAGTTAAGTTCGCCTCCCTAAGCCTATTAAATAACATTTTTAGAGCGTCAATGTGTTCTTCAAATGTCTCTGTGGCGACGAGAATATCATCCATGAAATTCGTGATACATGGGTTATTCAGGGGATCCAACAATTTGCGCATCATCCTTGAAAATACACTCGGAGCATTTTTCAGTCCGAATGGTAGCATGTTGAATTCATAATGTCCTTCCGATGTGCTAAATGCTAAATAAGGTCTCACTTCAGGCTTCACTGGAATCTGGTAATAGCCTTTACTAAGATCCACCTTTGAAAAGTATTTTGCCTTGTTTAATCTGGCAAATAACTGTTTTGTGTCTGGTAATGGATCCACTTGTCCTTCTGTGACAGCATTCAGTTTCCTGTAATCTATGCACAGTCTGTGTTCCCCAGACGGTTTCCTCAACAAGACGACACTGGAGCTAAAAGATGATTCACTGTGTGAAATAATCCCCTCCTTCAACAAATAATCTATTTCTTCCTTCAATGCCTTCTCCTTCGCGAACGGAATAGAATAGGCTCTCATACAGATTGGGGTTGAGTCTACCAGTTTCATGTCATACTGTAGCAAATTTGTATGGCCTGGTTTATCTGTTAATACATCTGTATGTTCCTCCAGAACCTGTTGAACTCTCTCCCTCTGGTTTTTAGTCAGGTGCTTACTGACTTTTACCTGTGCTGCTGTTTCACAAGGATGTAATGGGTATTCATGTGAGGTGAATGGTTCCTTTTGCATTTGAGTTGCGATAGCCAAGGTCAGTAAGGGGGTGCTTTCCTGGAGTGGTCTGTCCAGATACTTCTTTAACAGGTTTACATGATAAACTTTCTCCTTCCCCTTTTTGTCAATTTTATAGTTTGTTCTAGACACCTTCTCTAGAACCGTATATGGACCTTGCCATCCAATTTGTAATTTATTCTGGCTACCGGGTAGTAGAAGCAGCACCTTCTCTCCCACAGCTAGTTCTCTGTCCTTTGCCTTCCTATTAAAATATGCTGCATGTTTCTTCCTGGCTTGTTTCAAATTATCATTTGCCAGTTTCCATCCAGCTTTCAAACGAGTGGTCAGTTCGTTCACGTATTGATAAGATGATGTAACAGTCTCTTCCGCCTTCTCATCTGTCCAGGTCCTTAATAGCGCATCTAACGGACCTTTTATTGGCCTCCCAAATAGCAGAGTTGCGGGAGCCATCCCGGTTGAACTATGTGGTACCTCCCGATACGCAAACAATGCGGCGGGCAGGAATTGATCCCACAGATCCGGTTTTTCGTGTGCCAGCTTTCTCAGGATAGAAATGAGTCTCGTTGAACCTCTCTACCTGGCCGTTCCCTTGCTGATGGTACGGACTACAATGAAAGTGTCTGGCTTGAAATAGCTTTAAAACTTCTTCCGTTAGTTTCCCCTTGAACTGAGAGCCATTATCAGTCAAGATTTGATGCGGGAATCCTAATCGGGTGAATATTGTAAGTAGTGCCTCTGCTACATGTTTTGAATCAATTGATGGCAGGGCTACCGCCTCTCCCCACATAGAACAAGTGTCCACCAGAGTAAGGATGTAACTGTTCCTCCTCTTGGTCCGAGTGAGAGGTCCCACAATATCCACTGCAACCCTCTCAAAAGGTGTTCCCACTATGGGCATTTCCCCTAGAGTTGCAGGAGCAGTCCAGTGCTTTGGAGCTACCCTTTGACATTCTGGACAGGATTTGACATATCTTTTTATATCCTCCGTTATCCCTGGCCAGAAGTAATGACAAGCTATACGCTGTCCTGTGGCGCTGATCCCCATGTGACCACTGAAGGGAATCGCATGCCCGAGTTCCATCACTTTATCCCTATATGAAGTGGGAAGAACCAGCTGGTTGTGACCATTTGTTCCAGTTCCGGCCTTCCTGTATAATAGTTTGTTCTTCATAAAATATTCCCCCTTGCTTGGAGGTGTGTGGCATTTGGGCAATTTTTAAAAACATGGCTTGAGTGTCCTATCCTCAACCTGCGCCTTCCTCATCTCCTCTGGATGAGCATTTATAGGTTCACCTTCTTCCTCCTTCTTCTGTGACCTGGTCTGCACTGTCGCCATGATCACAGGTCTCTCGGGATTCCCCAAGAAGACGTATCTACACCCCAATATCAGAGGGTAGATTGGTTCATCTATCACTGCTGCTCTGATTTCTCCTTCCACATAGCGAGTTTTCACCGTTATCCTTGCGATGGGAAGTGTCATGAGTGGTATGTCCTTAGTCGCCCCTTGTATTTCCACTGTTTCTGTGGTATACTGACTTGGGTCCACTAGGCTAGACTTCACAGCTGAATCATAATCCAAACCTGTATCATAAAGGCACCTTATGGTGACCCCATTACAAATAACATCCTCACAAACTGGGGGGTGATAAGGTTCCTGCTGTCCATTAGGATTAACCTTTAATCTTTGAGTCCCCGACTTCATTGCAGCAATGTTTGAAGGTTTTCTTCTACAAAATTCGGTGTTATGGTTATCTTTCTTGAACCATTTACACCATCTTTTTCCTTGGTTAAACGGTTTTCTTTCATTGGATTTTTGGTCATTGAACTGTGAGTTTCTGTCTCGATAGTCATTTCTTGGCCGTTCAAAGTTTGTCCTGCCCTTATTACCCTGTTCTCTATTTTCAAATTTATTAAATGGCTGTGGAGCTTTAAAAGTTTCTATGTGCTTCTTTTTCGTGCCACTTACCTCTGCCTGGGCTGCCTGATACGTCTCAGCGACATTTAAAACCTCCCCCAACTTCTCTGCACCTTGTTCCATGAGAAATTTTCTCATGTCTGGAGCCATGGACTCTCTCAATTGCTCTATCATGATCATCTCCTTAAGATCTTGGGTCTTCCCCAGAGCAGTCCATTTCTCCAAATAGGTTTCCAGTCTGGCAGAGAATTGGTGGTATGTCTCCCCAGACAACAGTTTGGCATTTCTAAATTTCTTACGATAAAATTCACCATTTTTTTCGTACCTCAATAACAAAGCCTGCTTTAACATGTCATAATTGTCTTGGTCTTCTCTGTTCATTTTTGCGAAGACTTCATAAGAAGTACCTCTCAGTCCCTGTGATAACTTTAAACTCCACCTCTCTCTCTCTCTAACCCATATGTAGTAGCTAATAACTCAAAACGTCCGAGGTACCCCTCGATGTCATCGTCTTTTTCAACAAAATGGTCTAAATGAAACCCCATAGCTGATGTTGAGGCTCCCAGACTGGGCGTAGCATCTGAGGCAAAAGGGCTGGCACCATTTTCAGGAGCCTGGCCTTGTAACTCCAGCTCCCTTAGTCGTAATTCGTGCTCCCTTTGCAACCTTCTATCTTCTGCCTCCCTTTCGGCCTTTTTATCTTCTGCCTCCCGTTCGGCCCTTTTATCTTCTGCCTCCCTTTCGGCCTTTTTATCTTCTGCCTCCCTTTGCTGTCGTTTTTCTTCTGCCTCTAATGCTTTAGCCTCTTTGTCAGCCTCAATCTGCAGCCTCTTAGTCTCAGCCTCAATTTGTAGCCTCTTCTCTTCAGCTTATCTTTCAGACTCTAATTTTCTTTCAGCCTCTTTTTCTAATCTTCTTTCTTCCCGTTCAATATACTTATCACATTCAGCCGTTACATATTGAATTAAACCCTGACCATCCATTCCCATATCCCTCGCCGTTAGCACAGCAGCTGATCTGAACTTAGCTAGCTCCGCCATACTTTTTAGACAATTTAGCAATGAGCAAGATAAATCTCTAACCACTAAAGTAATTCAAATTACTATAGTCTAAAATAATTCTAATTAGCCAGTTAACTAATTAATTACCACTGGCTGTGAAGATTCACCAACTTTTAATTTCCCTTTTAATTTTAAGGGACACTTTTAATTTTTATAATTTGTTCCCCTTAATTTTAATTCTCCCACCAGGAGATCCTAATATTACTGCTAAGCTAATTATCCCTGGACAAAAGACCCCAATATATGTAGTGGATTTGATGGTACTGTATGGTTGTGATATTACCTAGTGTGATGCATGAGGTCAACTGTGAAGGCTCCTGAGATAAATGTAGCTGTGAATTTACAGAAGGCCCTTCTTGCTACCACTTACGACCTCACACATATCTTTTTTACTAATGAATGTGGCTACGTTAAAAATCTAGGGTACTGATATGGAATGTGTTGTGGTAGATTACATACACACACACACATATATTTAATAAGTCTAATAATATTAACAAAATTTATAACACACTGAACTAACTCAAGCTGTTTAAAATTTTGATATTAAATTTTCTTTAAGTTTATTTGTTCTGAACCAAGGTTTTATTTTGGTCAGAACATATGAAAGATTTTGAAATTATGAATGAAATGCATGAATATATGGCATAATAAATGAAAGGTGTGTACATATGTATTTTACAAGACTAGTTAATATTACTACTGTTTATATTTGTAATTTATCTGGGAGAACGATTAATGGATGCGCTGTTGGGGTGGCTTCATCACTCCCAGTCTATGACTACCAAACATTGTCCATTTACTAATGGGAGGAATACAAGTTTATTTCCCAACATGGTATGTTCTAGTTGATGGGAATATAGTTGGGTGTTAGTTATTAAATAAGTTGGTGAATGTCTAGCAGGCCAGAAGCTCACGTATCTTTGACTGAGTAGTTCTGGTGCTGGAATCTGGTGGCCCCACCTCTCCGTGCTTGGGGGCAATCTAAGGCTGCTCTGCCAAAATACTCGACTGCACGGGTCCACACTTGTATTTTTCAACAAAGCATTTGACACCACTTTGGTGCCAAATAAAAAACTCACAGTTCTGAAATAAAAGTATTGGGTCATGGGTCAGAACTCTACCTCCTGAGCCACTTCTACACTCAACACTACACAACAACACCACATAGACGGGGTCAGATTTCTCTGACCATACAGCACATCTTACCAAGTTGGTTTCACATAGTATAAGTTCCCCAAGACTACATATTCTGAAATATGTTCATTAGCTTCCTGCCATTGAATAGGATAGGTGATATGTTCCACTGATCTCAACACTTGATCCGCCCTTCATAATCCTTGCTGGCGTTTATGTATTTTGTTTGTCTCTAGATCCTGAACTGGGGCTGGGGATCTAGAGCGAATCCTTACTTGTTGTAAGGGATAGATTATGATATGGCAGTATCAATTCACTCGAAGCATTAAACAATATTAAAATATACAAAGAAATACTTTCAGTCTTACCAGAATTATGAATAGAGAACACAGTTATATGCTAGCAAAACTCAGCTGAGCTGCTGGCTCTAGTATGGCGTCCCTCTAAATATTGCAATTAGCTTCTGGGAATTACACCACTGAAGAATTACTGTGTCTACTACTGGACAATTTATGATGAATGGCAAAAATGCGCGTCTGAGCGCCGATAATATGTTTATCTGTGGCCAATCACCGCATTTTTTCCTTTTCAAATTTCAAACCTCCTACCAAAACTCAATTCAGTCATATCTCAGTCAAGTATGTATTATTGTCTGTTGGTCCGTCTGTCTCTACTTGCGTATTTTACAAAAACACACTTGTTTATACATGCATTTCCTACACGAATCTGCCTCTAGAGTTATTTTTAGCCACAACTTTCCACTACTTCCCCCTCTCTTTCATTCATCTAGATTTTAGCACTTGAGTCTCAAGGCCGCAATTTTTTGAAAATTAGTGACATGTTTTTGTTTCAATGCAGTCGCTCGCTGATATGAACAACACAGTCTTTTGTCAATATCTTCATTATTATCTATCCGTCTGTATAAATGAAAGCATATTATTTCTCTGCTCAAGATGGGCCATCAGGCCAGCTAGGTTTTATTTTCCCCACCAATTGCGTCTTTTTAGCCTTGCATTTCAAGCACGTGTTCAGATCATCTGTCTTCTAGTAGCTTACGCATTATTTTTATCCCTACATTTTATCTTTGGAGATATTTTAACGTTGTATCACGGTTAATTTTATCACAATTGTGAAGAGGCAGATAGATGTAATCTGAAGTATTATGCAGGGGTCATGCGTGGAATATTAAAATGTAATATTTTAAAACACGCGGGGGATTTTTTGAATTAAAACTTCCCCACCCAAACATTGCTAAAGAGATTTGATTGGTTTGAGGCGAGATGCTGGAATATACAATGAATTTTATTGGAACATTCGGCGGAAACACAATCAGTGATTTGAACTGAGAATGAGAGATATAATCTAGTGAACTCAGATGCACAGTACAGACAGCTTCGCAACTTCAGCCGATCAACTCTCAAGAAGCCAGAAAGAGAAGGATCAAACCTAGAATTCCTATATCAAAAGTGACAGATCGACAGTATTTGGGCAACTCTGAAACCTTAAGAGTAAACCCGCATATTTAAATACACATATTGTAAAACTCCAGGGACCAGGACTTTATAAATACAAGACTGGAAACCTAGGAATTGGATCATCAGTCATAAGAGAAATAATATCCCAGACAAAGTATATCACAGAACACCCGTCGAAGAGGAATTACTAGTTTCCGAGGCCAAGTGTATCACAGAACACCGTCATACGAGGAATTTCTCAGACTAAATTGATTCGATAGCATATGCACCAAAATTGCACGTGTCCATCTGAAACCTGTGCAGGGAGATTGTGTAATCCCAAAATTTGGGGTAAGTTGTGAACATTTCTTTTACAAATGTGAATTTAACATGTTTTCTTGCTAAGTGGTTGTATATATGAGGCTGGCAACCTCAACATACGGAAATAGTATATCTATGAACCACTACAGCAAGTTCTGGTGATTTCTTCTGGCTAGTCGTGCGGGAAAACCTGACAGCAGAGGTGACTCCAGACTCCGACTGGAGCAGTGATGAGTGATGACTACATCGTATGTGCCTCAAGTGTAGCATATCATTTTGTGAGATTTATTTAACTTCTTAATGTTAATTCAGGCACAAATCATTGCTCGCGCTATCCAGACACATTGTCCCAGTTAATACCCAGAGGAATATTTGTGAATTTTATTCATCTTTCCTGAGTTGCACTGTGTAAACTCAGAAATTTAACTCTTCTGAGAGATTAACATTGATGGGTGGACAGCGAAAGGATGCGTCTGTTAAACTTCCAACTCAGTGTACTTAGCAGAGGCATTTTTGTCTTTCTATTTTTTCTAAAAAGTACGTGTTTACAAGCTACCAGACTGTATGAAGTACCGAAGTTACTATGCCACTCGTGTGAGAGAAGTACATTATCCTCAGAACAACGTGACGAAAACCTAGGCGGCAGGACTCACTCACACAAGCTAAGTGCTAACTAAAAGGCACCAGCAAAAACGATATTTCAGTTAAATTTAAAATGTAAGGTTAAATTCCCACCTACGTCTCAATGACGAGAACTTTACATCCATCAAAATTCCACTAATCTTTCCATTTTTATTTTAACCTGTTAAAGACTAATTCACTATTAAATGTGTTACCTGTTGTTTTAAAACTAAACAATAATAGTTGATTCAGTTATATGTATGAAAGCAAACGTATGAGCCAGAATTATATATATATATATATATATATATATATATATATATATATATATATACATACATATATATCTATATATATAGATATATATATATATATATATATATATATATCACCCGTGTGTTGCCGGGGCCCGAAAGGGGAGCAAAGAATAGTAACACTGCACCCTACCACGCATGTCGTAAAAAGCGACTAAGGAGGGTTTGGGCATGGGGCTGTTTACCCCATCCCGTAAAAACTTCGCACAGTGGGCTGATCACCTGCTTGCCAACCAATCTGATTACGGAAACAGCGATAGATTGTTTGGTCTGTTTTTGTTCCACAAAGACGCCACTAGGCGTGGTGGAAACAGCGATAGATTGATCAATTTGTTGTTGCCCTAAGACGCCACTAGGCGTACTGGCCACATACTGCTTTGCCGGTTGGTGGCTAACATGGAAGAAGTGTGAAGAAGATATATATATATATTTCAATAGCTATATATGATAATAATAATTTTTTTGTCGATATATATATATTATATTTCGATATAATAAAGATAACCATATATTATATATATATATACGCCGCGCACATCACCCGTGTGTTGCCGGGGCCCGAAAGGGGAGCAAAGAATAGTAACACTGCACCCTACCACGCATGTCGTAAAAAGCGACTAAGGAGGGTTTGGGCATGGGGCTGTTTACCCCATCCCGTAAAAACTTCGCACAGTGGGCTGATCACCTGCTTGCCAACCAATCTGATTACGGAAACAGCAATAGATTGTTTGGTCTGTTTTTGTTCTACAAAGACGCCACTAGGCGTGGTGGAAACAGCGATAGATTGATCAATTTGTTGTTGCCCTAAGACGCCACTAGGCGTACTGGCCACATACTGCTTTGCCGGTTGGCGCCTAAGGATGGAAGAAGAAGAAGAAGATATATATATATACTTAGACAAATATTTACCTCTAAACAGAGCTATACTTTATAAGAGGGCGTTCGTTGGATTACACCAACGGCGAGCTTGAACGGGCTAAACCATTGATTAAACCCTTCACAAAAGGCGACGGACCAGATATAATGGGTTAACAATTGTTCAGCCCAATGCAACATTGTTCGTGACTTCTGAAAATATCTTGTGAAGCTACCTTAAGGTAGAAGTGTCATTAATCTTCTATCTACATCTCTGCCAAGAGTAATCTTGGTGCGCAGGTAGATACCTTGGAAGCCAATATTAGACACTCTTGAGTGTTGGTCACTGTTGACTGCCGTGACACCAACTCTTTTTGTGTGATTCCCCTCCCCACAAAGGATATCAATTCTAATGCAAGTCAGCAGTTTATGTAGAAGAAACCTCCTTGTTTCCTTTTTTAAATTTCCTACTTGATTTTTTGTTTACCTTATCCAAGTAGGCCTAAAAGTCTTATCACAAATTTCTACTGTACAAGAAGCTAATGAAATATGATATGCACAAGAGTGAACACGGTTCAGTTGCACACTGTCATACGGTGCTGCTCGGTCACTGCCCACCACTGTGAGCGGTATCATCGTCCGGCGCGCAAAGTTAAAAGAACGAAGTTTATAAATTTTTATTGTTTTATTTTCAGTCACGATCTTTTGCGGAACCCCGCTTAAGAAACCCTGAACTAGCATGTATAGGGACTTTGTGGCTACTTTGTACTACACGTTGTTGAGTTTGTTATCTAGAACCAATCCTGACTTAAGGGAGTGAGTCATGGACAATTACTAATCAAGTAGGAAAGAACTAGAGGCCACACAGATGTGGTTTTACAAACGAATGTTAAAAATGCCATGGACAACCAAAATGAGTAACGAGGCCAATGTGCAAAGGAAACTTTTTTCACACGTTAGAAAGAAACAATCCACTTTTCGTGGACATGTTATGAGAAGAGGAAAGCTGGAATATATTGTAACAACAGGTAAGATTGAAGGAAAAAGAGATAGAGGAAGACAAAGAGAGCAAATTCTGGACAGTTTGACATTGAGGCATGGTCTGAAGCCAACAACAGAATTGATAATTTGTACTGGTGGCAGAAGTTGTGGAGAGACATGATTGCCTACGCCACTAGGTATGGTTCTTCGTACATCAGCTTAAAAAATAGAAACAAGGGAGGTCACTTTGATATAAAATTAATGCAATTTTCCGGAACTCACAACCGTTGCTTACTCATTACTACGTTTCTGTTTGAACGCATCTAAATACGGTTCAGGTTTTTATAATGGTAATGTCGATGTATATTATACGTTTGCTTTAGCCAGAGTCATTAAATATTCTGTTAACATTTAAAATACGCCTAAACGTTGAGTGACTATGGAAACAATAATTGAAGGCTGCTAGAAAAATATGGTTTCTAAGTCCTCCTATAGGGCCTAGTGTTCTGACAGCTATTATCAATCAATGAATACCTTTTAGCTCCCCAAGGAACATAAGCCTCAACAAACACATAAAAGGTTGATTTTTTAAAATCGTCACATGCCTTCAACAAACACATCTATTAAAGATCTGTTTTTAAAAATCGGCACATTTCAAACAGGAGCAGTGCAGACAAGCCCGAGAAATAAATCCAGTCCCACTCAGCATCCATAATTTCAGCTACGGTACATCTGACAAGATAACTCTAAATCAGATAACTCTAGCACAGACAGGTTTTAGGTGTTATCCAGGCTCCAAAATGCACGCTGTTTTTGACTTCATGGATATGGTATTTTAAAATGTATTTCTCGCTTTTTATAACATGCCTGAGGAAACAGTAGGCCTATTATGTCTCTGTCTCCTTAACCCCTGGGTATAACACACGGTAAAGGGGAAGGATAGTGGAACAAGGTCTGCCATTTTGCCCGAACGTTATCTATACAGATAAGTAACCGTATCACTTTGAGAGATTGCAAAACACCCACTATTAAACTAAACCAAATCCAAATAAAATGAACAAAGAATGTCAATTTCAACATCTTATAAGTTACAGTTGTGATATATAACACCAAAAATGTCTAATTCCATAGTAAATCATGCTCAAGGAATTTGTTACGTGCAAACACACCGCTCTACATGCAAACACACCACATGGAATCACAATATGGCAGCGTCCAGTTCACCGTCCTTCCCCTCGGCCTAACACGCTCCTGGGTTAAAACGTGTTTGAAGAGTTCATTTACTTAGGAAGCATGTTCAAAGATGATGGTAAATGGACAGGGACATTGACAGGATGAGTCTGCTGTGCATTGTTGTGGGAAATGAATCATGGGCGCACCCAAAGATTTTATTATGTTTATAAAAATTAACGCTTCATGAACACATTTTAAATTTATCCTTTATGTATTGAGTCCACAAGCCCTATAAACTGAAAAATAACTCTTATTATTAAGTCTTTCAGTGGGCATGTGCACTTCCATTAGTATTTGTTAAAAATGATTTTACAGGCATTATGAGGACACACATTGAGGAAACATGTTGATAACATTACAAAGCAGTCATTGTTCTGGAATAACCAAGGTAAGCAAGGCAAAGATAAACCAAAAACACCTGGAGAAGAGAAATGGAGACATAGAAATGAAAATGATGAGGATGACGTAGAAAGACCGTGAGCTATTGGCACAGGACAGGAAGACTTGGCA
This sequence comes from Oreohelix idahoensis, assembly GCA_024509875.1. Lineage (NCBI taxonomy): Eukaryota > Metazoa > Mollusca > Gastropoda > Stylommatophora > Oreohelicidae > Oreohelix > Oreohelix idahoensis. Next base: position 37,021 of record JAMPIV010009814.1, on the reverse strand, counting down.
TATGTTCATTGAAACCCTATGCTTCTCAGGGGGCTGAAAAGTGATGAGCATAGGCATAAACATTTTCTTTAGTATTTGTTAAAATGGACTGGATTAATTTGTTAAAAATAATTCTGTAGACATAATGAAGGGATGGTACAGTATTAAGTTGTAAAATTCATGAAGAAACCAGTTGTGATTCTTTTTCAGTTTTGTCTTCTAAACCTTTCAGTTTAGTTTTGGTGGTGCATTCCCTGATTTCTCAGCCGGACGGACATTCACAGCAACATACAAATGCTTCAGTGTCACAATGCTCGGGGACAGGGAGGATGTGGAGAGAGGTGGAAAAAGTAAGCTCCTTCTGATGGACTTTCATTCATTGTTCTTGTTGGCATGTCTGTATCATAACATTCGTTATTCAGTTTCTATCTTCCTTTTTTTCTTGGTTGCTCCTTACAGAGCATAAGTTGACCATTGCAGCAGCCCCCATACAGGAAGCCTGCACCACAGCACTGATGTAGTGTTGCAGCAGCCCCCGTACAGGAAGCCTGCACCACAGCACTGATGTAGTGTTGCAGCAGTCCCCATACAGGAAGCCTGCACCACAGCACTGATGTAGTGTTGCAGCAGCCCCCATACAGGAAGCCTGCACCACAGCACTGATGTAGTGTTGCAGCAGCCCCCCCATACAGGAAGCCTGCACCACAGCACTGATGTAGTGTTGCAGCAGCCCCCATACAGGAAGCCTGCACCACAGCACTGATGTAGTGTTGCAGCAGTGCCATACAGAAGCCTGCACTGATGTAGTGTTGCAGCAGTTGTTTCTGTAGAAATTTGTTTTAAATTCTGGGGTTTTCAGCCTCATGCACAACCTCACCTTAGTTACCTATTATGACATGTCTGGAGGCAGTAGGGGGTCCTATTATTTTTTTAATCTCAGCAGAAACCCCTGGGAACTACACAGGGATTGATTTAATTTGACGTTTGTTAATTTGCCTTTCACTGTTGGTCACCTGCATAGTGGACATTTTATTTATTTATCTGTTTTGTTTGTTGTGGTTTGGTTTTAAAGGCTGTCTTCATTGCACACGGACTACTCCATCAGTGCTCCGATCTCCTCCATTAGAACACACAAGGAGGATCTCAGCACAGTGCACGAACTCTGTAGCACTGGCAAGAATCCCAGTGTGTGCATATAGGAATCACACATTCTGTAAATATGTTTTTGGTGGGTAGGTTTCTAATTTTTAAATTTTGCCAGAGCATCGGCCTGGCAGGCCTACTCTTTAGGATTTCCAACTGCCGTGGGATTTTTAACGTGCGCAACTTGCACACAGGACCTCCTATTTTTTCGCCCTGTTTCGAGAAAGCTAGGCATCCGATCTCACTACCAGGAGACCAGGGGAGAGTATGACATCATTAGGACCACTGGTTCTGAAAAAAAAAATTACATAAATTACATCAACTGGGAATCGAACCCAGCACCTCTAGAATTCAAGTGGACGCCATACATCTTAGCCACTCTGACGCACCCCCCCCCCCTCCCCCCTTCCCTATTTAATTTAGTTACTTAAGAATAACAAGCTTGTGTTGGAATTTTATGAACAATATTTTATTTCTTATAATTTGTTATGTGCAATTTAACTGTAGTGATTTCATAAATGGAACCTATTTTTTCCCTATAATTTAAGAATTTTGGCAAAAGTGTAATAAATTGTTCATATTTGTAATAGCCTGTATAATGTAAGATATTTATACATGCATGATTCTCAGTTGTAAAAATTAAGGATTAAAAAAAAAAAAAAAAGATAGGAATGTAGTATATTAATACAAAATTCCTTATTTTTTGCAACTATTTACGCATTCAGTTTGTCATTACATTGGAATGGCTGTTCCAAGATCTTAAAATAAACAGAAATAAGACAAAGATAATGAGAATAAATACGACTAACCAGAACGAGATTGCACTGGGAGATGCATCCCTTCAAGATGCACAGTCATATCTATATCTTGCCAGTATACGACAAAATTGGAGGAATAGATAATGATGTACAAATAAGAATACAAAAGACAAGAGGAGCTTTCATGCTATGGGAGATCAAGTCTAGTGTACAAATCAGAACATTTTCTGTTAATGGAAAACATAGAAAGAACTTCAGCGGATGGCACAGGACAGGAAGACTTGGTATGTGTTTGTTGAAGGCCTATGCTTCTTTGGGGAGCTAAAGGGTATTGATTGATTGATTCAAATCTGAATTTTCAACACAAGTGTTAAGTTGGTTCTATTGTGTGGCTCTGAAACATATAGAACAAGAAAAATGACAACCAAAAAGGTACATACTTTAGTAAATGGGAAGAATAGGAGGACTGAAAAAAGTATGACAAGATCACTAACAAAGAACCAGGCAAATACCAGTGAGGAGAAGGTGGTGGAATTGGATAGGACACACAGTGAGAAAACTAGTTGATAGCATTTTTTACACTGCATAGACAGCGCAGACTAGCTTGGACATGTCTGCTACATTGGAAGATGGTAGTATCCCCAAAGATATTTTCCACGGACAACTGGTAGATGGCAAAAAGGACAGTCAGGCGACAGCAGCTGAGGTTCAAAGATGTGTGCAAGAGAGACTTGAATCCAGCAACCTGGAAGGATGAAGCAGCCGATCGCACCAAGTGAAGATGCTCCCTACGGCGCCACATCAGATTGAGCGGAAAGGAGGTCTCACAACAAGCAGAAGAGAAAAGAGCACGCCGAAAGGAAAACCAAGAAAAAAAAGCAGCTGAGGGCTATCACCTCAGCGCGCATTCCCATAGTCAATTATGACTGAAGGGGGCAACCACTAGCATTACTATGCAGTCCTTGTCCTGGAATCCCCAAGTATAAAGAAATAGAGGGAAACCAGCAACAACAGAAAACACACACATATGATCTGCAAGACAAACATGAAAGAAATAAAGAGGACAAGGAAGGATCTAGAACGACTGACACAGGACAGGGAAGCTTGACGAGTGTTTGTTGTAGGCCTATGCTCCATAGGAAGTTGAAAGGTAATGAATGATTGACTGAATGTTTACATATATTTTATATTGTATTTATTAAATATTGAAACACTTTTTAATCTGATCCTTCCTTCCTTCAGTCTGTGACCTAGGTGTTCATTGGAATGCCATGCTCTGTTGAATTCTTTATTATGTTTTTTGAAAGAAGATAATCAATTAATATGTTTTGTTTTTTTACACAAATGCTTTCATCAATTTTATCAAGATATATTGTTTTTAACACAAATATATTTCCATATTGTTTTAACACAAATATATTTCCATGTTGTTTTAACACAAATATATTTCCATATTGTTTTTAACACAAATATATTTCCATATTGTTTTTAACACAAATATATTTCCATATTGTTTTTGTTGATCAGGATCAACGTCATTGCACTCCAGGCCAACCCATAAGTGCTCAGTCTCCCTCAGCAAATGTCGAAGGATATGAATGCTAATTGTTGCTGTAGTGCGCTGGTTGTATATGTGCCAGATGCATCCTCTCATGCTTGTCCATCCCAGCTGGTCTTGTGTTTGATGCTAAATTCCAACAGTCTAAGCCTTGGTGATTCATTGACCGCATTGTCATTCTTTAATAGGCGATTATTAATTGTCCTCAGTATCTCTCCCTTATCCATATTCAGCGCACCCGCTATGGGTTCTCTTAAAGCTAATCTGTCAGCTCTTTCATTGCCTCATACGCCTGCATGACCAGGACAGTAGATCCACTCCAGTTCCTGATGATTCGAGGCTTCTGTGGAAGTTTTCCATTCATGCCATATCCATCCATTTTGGACCTTCCGAAGCATGGACTGAGACACAAACACTGCCCTTCATCATCATCATCATAACCCTCCACTCCCCAAGGAGCATAGGCCTTCAATAAACACATGCCAAGTCCTCCTGTCACATGCCATCATCTCAAGTTCTTTCCACGTTCTCATCATTTTCTCCGCTGTTTCCAGCTCTCTTCTCCATGTGCTTCTTGGTCTACCTCTGCCTCTCTTGCCCTGGGGGTTCCAGAACAAGGACTGCCTTGTAATGCTATCAACAGGTTTCCTCAGTGTGTGTCCTATCAATCACCATCGTCTTCTCATCTCTTGTTCCACTGGCACTTGTCTGGTTCTTGTCATCAGTTCCACGTTGGTAACCTTGTCATACCATTTTAATCCTTCTATTCTACGCAAGCACCCATTTATGAAAGTCTGTAGCTTTTTGGTTGTTGTCTTTGTTGTTCTCCATGTTTCAGCGCCAAATAATAGTACTGACTTTTGAGTTGAAGATTCTTATTTTTGTGTTGGATCCGATTTCTCTTGATCTCCATATATTTCCCAATGCAATGAAAGTTCCTCTAGTTTTTTTGTATTCTTTTTTTTATATCACTGCCTGTCCCTCCAACTTTGTCTATATTGCTGCCAAGATATGTGTATGATTCTACATCTTGTAGTGGTGTTTCTTCAACCTGTTATCAATTCCTGCATTTATTCTCATTATTTTTGTCTTTTCCTTGTGTATTTTCAGATCTGATTGCTGTGACCTTTCATCGAGTGTTTTCATTTTGTCCTGCATCTGGTTATGGGACAGGAGAGCCAAGTCATCAGCAAAATCTAGATCATCTAACTGTTTAGTCAGATTCTACTGGATTCCATTTCTGTTGTGTGTCATCGATGTTTTCATAACCATGTCTATTGCTAGTAAGAAAAGAAATGGAGACAAGAGGCATCCCTGTTGCACTCCCTTGCTTATCCCAAACGGTTCTGTAAGTTGTCTGTCACATGATGATGATGATATCAGTGTAATGTAGATGTTACATGATGATGATGTTGTCACTATAATACAGACATTGAGCATATATCGTGATGATGATGATGATTTCACGATAATACAATTATCAAGCATATATTACATTGAGGATGATGATGATTACGCTGATGATGATGATGATTATGGTCAGTGGGTGTGTGTGTTAGCAAATGATAAAGTGAGAGAGGTTGTTTGCGTGAACAGTAAATGACGTCGGCCTGTGTGTATGTTAAGTGCGAATGAAAAGCGGTCAGTCGGGATCTGCGTGAGTGTGTCTCGTGCGAGACTTTGGGTCAAAACACGGGAGAACAGTGCAGTGTGCGAGGTGGTCAGTTGTTGACTGAAATAAAGACTGGAAGGTTGCGTGTAGAGCGGGAAAAAGATGGCTAGTTGTGATCGCTGAATCTTGTTGGTTAATTCTAGGAAGAATTATGAATTATTACCTTGGATATTTGGATTTCATATCATATTTGTGTTTCATGACATTTCCGTAATACAGTGTTCAGTTTGGGACTAAATTGCGGTGTTGATTGGTTTTCTCAGGAATGAATGTGTCAATTATGATGTAAAAGATAGTAAGCACCTTTGAGGATTAATTACTGCGACAACATGCATCCCCTCAGCATGTGTCATTTGGGGGCTCTTTGAGGAAAAGTGTACCCGCCAGAAGAATCTACCAGCCGTGCCAAAAGTATTCAGCCATTTTACAATCCAAGGTTGCCAGTCAAAAAATATATATCTACTTATATTCCTGAGAGTTTCGCTCATGTATGTTGGCGTGTTCACACAACACTGAATTTCAAAGACAAGGCCGTGTTCAGCCTAATATCGATTTAAATTACTGGTTTCACGCAACACGTAATATTCAAGACATTTGCATGTAAGAGCATAATGCATTGCCACTAGTGTCGGTTACCAACGCTTGAGTGGGTGTCGAACGGAGGAAGCTACACTCTGTTTCAAGAATTTGCTTGGTTGACATTCATCAGCGCTTGAGTGGTGGCTAGTTGCACAGCTGCATGCTGTTTTCGAGGACTTACATACGGTTATATATCCATTGTTATCGTCTTGTTTGTGGTCCTTACTGACGTACTTTTTGCCATAGTGTCAGGACTACCATCAGTGAAATGTACAACAGATTTCAACATTGAAAATCTACCCGCTTGCCGCATCTTGTGCAGTATCAGAGAACATTCCTATTTCAAGAACGTCTACGCTGCTTGTCGCATCTTTTGCAGTATCAAGGAACATTTATAAGGAATATTTTTCAAGACATTCTTACGGTAGAGTCTACGACGCTTACCACATCCTGTGCAGTGGAAACGGATTATTTGAAAACTAAGACATCATTACAGCAAGAGGACTCATCAAGACAGCTCACTGCCTCCTCCCTTGTGCATGGATACTTATACACAGTGAAATCTACACCGCGTACTAAGCAAGGCACCATATAGTGACAGACTGCTAAACAGATAAGTCATGTTTGTGCTATCATCCTTAAGGGGCTACATCTGTGTTGGAGATGATATGGAGCGCCCTATGTTTCAAACATAATATATTTGAGATTTTTCATGAATAATATGCAATTTTGAAGCAATTTTGGATGATATTATATTATGCTAATTTACCTGTATTTAGATGTAATCCACTCGTTTATTGTTCCAGACATTTGCCTTACTCTATGAGAAAACTGTGTTTTCTTCTGGAGAAGGGGGTAGATGTCACATGATGATGATGATATCAGTGTAATGTAGATGTTACATGATGATGATGTTGTCACTATAATACAGACATCGAGCATATATCGTGATGATGATGATGATTTCACGATAATACAATTATCAAGCATATATTACATTGAGGATGATGATGATTACGCTGATGATGATGATGATTATGGTCAGTGGGTGTGTGTGTTAGCAAATGATAAAGTGAGAGAGGTTGTTTGCGTGAACAGTAAATGACGTCGGCGTGTGTGTATGTTAAGTGCGAATGAAAAGCGGTCAGTCGGGATCTGCGTGAGTGTGTCTCGTGCGAGACTGTGGGTCAAAACACGGGAGAACAGTGCAGTGTGCGAGGTGGTCAGTTGTTGACTGAAATAAAGACTGGAAGGTTGCGTGTAGAGCGGGAAAAAGATGGCTAGTTGTGATCGCTGAATCTTGTTGGTTAATTCTAGGAAGAATTATGAATTATTACCTTGGATATTTGGATTTCATATCATATTTGTGTTTCATGACATTTCCGTAATACAGTGTTCAGTTTGGGACTAAATTGCGGTGTTGATTGGTTTTCTCAGGAATGAATGTGTCAATTATGATGTAAAAGATAGTAAGCACCTTTGAGGATTAATTACTGCGACAACATGCATCCCCTCAGCATGTGTCATTGTCCTTCATGAAGAACTCTGCATGTCATGTCTTCATAAGTTTTCTGCCCTTGTTAATGAAGTTTCAGACAGCCACCCTAAGGCTGCAGTAGCAGCCTCTACCTCCATAACTTTTATCAAGATAGTGTTTTGTTTTTTTTGTCACTAATATGGTTTCATCACTTTCGTCCTGCATCTAATTACTTTTTGTTTTAAATGTCTCTGATCCACAGTCATCATGCCCCCATCAGCTTTGGATCAGCTGAGTAAGTATACTCAGTTATTCAAACCTTTGATTTCATTAATTGCTAATGTCAGAAAAATTACAAGAGAATAAAGAAAGTTAAAAAAAAAAAACTCTTGTCAGTGCATAGGTAAAATGTGACAATTTTCAGTTTGGTAGTAACTGTGGCCTAATGGATATGAATGCAGTTTCATAATCCAGATATACCAGGTTCGAAACCTGCTGCAGGCGGTTTGGTAGCAGATCGCTTTGTATGGATTTTTAACAATGGTATAAGCGCTGTACCGTTCAGAAAGCAATGGCAAACTACTGAATGAAAAAAATTGCCTAGAAAAATCACAAACAGCCAATAAAAGCCGGGGTTGATTGCCACGTCCTGTAAAGGATAAGCAACTAACATTAACTAGTAACTTGCAGTTACACCAAGTTCTATGAATGGAGGCTCTGCTGTGCTGTTGTAATGATTCTGTAGTGTTTTTTCAATACTTTTTAATCAAGGTTTTCACTATTTTGCGAGTTTGCAATTGAAAATATCAAAAAAGCACAATTAATTTTACTCCCTGTGCCTGTCACAAAAAACAGCTTAAAAACAAGACCGATTTTGATAAATTTTCTCATGTAAGATTTTGGCAAAAATTTACTTGAGTACCATGGCTTAATTTCTGGGCCATATTTTTTCAAAGTGTGTACACTAATCTCAAAAGTCTCTTTCTTTTTTTTCATTTTAAATACCAGTGTGTACACACTCTTTTAAGAAGTCTCATGAATTCATGCAGCATGATGACTGCTTGGTTTGCATTTCACAGTGACGGGAATTCTGAATATTCTTTTATAATTAAGGAACACATTTTATAATACCGTAAAGTTTAACATTTGTTTATTATTTGTTAAATGTTGCCATGGTTTCAGTATTATTTGTAGAGTTCAGATACTGTGAATGAAATGTATTACTGTTGATCAGCAGAGTGAATGTACGTGTATTAAGTCTCTTAACTCTTCACTCCCCTATAGTATCTTACACAGAACTATCTTGCCAATAAATAAATAAATGAATGTAGGTAAGACAGAAAAAAAAGGAGACCACTAGACAACAGAATTCCATAATTGTATATAGCATTGTGAAAAATGACCATGGCCAATTGGGCACTTGTTTTGGTGTGTTTAGTAGGTTGTGTGTCCTTAACGAGTATGTCTCGCAGCGAGGTGATGGCAACGTTCATATGGTCACTGGTTCGATTTCCCAGTGAGCCTGTCACTTCTGTTTCTTTTCTGTTGTCGGGTGTTCTCCTTTCTTTATAACTAATGACTGCTACATCATTTGATGTAATAATTTTTAAGCAGCTCTTAACAGTTGGGCTAAATGACGAAAGTACAGTTGACAGTTATAAAGGCTAAATAATAAAAGTAATCATTTCATTAAGGAGCATAGTTCACCCAACAAACTCACGCCAAGTCCTTCTGTCAAGGGCCACAACTGATGGTCTTTCTATGTCTTCCTCATCACTTTCACTTTTGTCTCCCTTTGTCTTTTCCGTGTGTTTTCCGATCTACCGTCTGCTTCTCTCACCGTGGTGGCTGAAGAACAAGGACTATCTTGTAATGCTATCAACAGGTTTCATCAGTGTGAGTTCTTATCCATCGCCAGCACCTTCATCGCATCTCTTATTCCACTGGTTCTTGTCATCAGTATCAAGATTCTTTGTAATATTTTGTATGAATTTAATCATTTACATTTTGAGGATGCATAGTAACACCAGATGGTGATGAATTTAATCATTTACATACTTAGGATGCATGGTAACACCAGATGGCGGATGAATTTAATCATTTACGTACTTAGGACACATAGTAACACCAGATGGCGGATGAATTTAATCATTGACTTACGTAGGACGCATAGTAACACCAGATGGTGGAACAAGTAAAGACACCAGTAGCCGAATGAATAAAGCCAGAATAGCCTTCGCCAACCTAAACAACATCTGGTACGATACAAACACTAAATTTAAAATGTGCGAGAGCTGCGTCATTTCTGTACTTCTGTACGGTGCAGAATGCTGTAGAGTAACAGAAAATGAAATGTCCAAATTATTCTCTTTCAACACAACCTTCCTAAGGAAAATTCTTCAAATTTTCTGGCCGAATACCATCACCAGCCAAGAACTTTTAACTTGGAGGCACCAAGAAGACATGCGCACCATCATAGTGGATAGAAGCTAGTATTGGGTTGGCCACACCCTCAGAAGAGAACCTGACATCATCACCAGAACTGCCATGCTATGGACTCCAGAAGGAGAGAGAAAGCAAGGATGACCAAAAGCCACATAGTGGAGAACTGTGGAGGCAGAGATGCTAAGCATGAACCAGAGCTGGGGCACTACATGAAGGATGGCTGTTGACCGAGCACAGTGGAGACAGATTGTTGCTGCCCTACAAAACGCCACCCGGCATGATGGTCACTGATTGCTTTGTCAGTCAGCGGCCAAAGACCAAAGAAGAAGATGATGTGATTTTAAATATTTTTTCCATTATGTATCATTCACCTTATTTTACCGTTTATTATGTAAATTTGTTTACAACAGCAAAAAAGTCAATTCAAGGGGTTAAGTTTAAACATTTATACAGTAAGGTTCTCAGGTTATGAACATGTTCCATTCTTTAAGGGTGCTGGTAACCACATTTTGCACGAAAGTCAGAATTTGACAAACAGTAAGTGTTCTTATATGTCATTAATTGAAATGTCATTAAACATTATGCTTGATAACATTTATTTTACCAAAATATGCCTAAAGCTGGTTTATAATGACAGTGTTGTCAAATATAGTAAGTTGCACAACACAAACAATTCAGACTAAAAAAAATGGTAATGCCCTGGTATCTCTACCTTGAGCGTAAACATCAGCAGTTTTGGTAATTACTAATGATACATGAAGCTGGAGACGTTGCTACTGGTGGTTTATCAACTGTTGTGAAGAATTGGTCGACAATAGTTGAAAATTAATTGAAATTCAGTCCAAACTTAAAATTAATGGGTCTAATAGGCTCATTGGTAATGGTGGGTTCCCTTTAGACGAGACCGCCTTAACCCATGACCTTGATTTATTGAATTTTCACGTATCATCAGTTATATTGAATTCTCAAGTATCATTTAAATTGAAGGGTCACTTATCCATAGTTAAAATGATTGGTCATGTACCCTCAGTTACATTGAATGGTCGTGTATCCTCAGTTAGATTGAATTTTCATGTTTCCTCGTTATATTGAATGTTCATATCCTCGATTATATTGAATGTTCATGTCTGTTCAGCTCGTCTGAACATTCAGTACCCAATGTTGTTCAAGCTGACAAACAAGAAAGCTAACAGAGAGACCCACTGTGGTGTGTTAGAGTTTGTTGCTGACGAGGGCCGCATCTTTATTCCATACTGGGTATGTATTCAGTTATATTTTTTAACTTAAATTATTATTAGGGATGTGTCAGAGTTTGATTCCAAATATGAAATGTGCCAGAATCCAAGTGATTTTATCATATCCAGAATCCTGTGTACTGTAAAACCTCTTATGAATGGACCTCGGATTTAGGAAATGACAAAGTCTGTTGGTGCTTACGTTTTGGTTCGCAATGAGAATATGTTAAATCAGCTGTATTGCCTGTTAATTAGGGAAGCGGGCTATGTGGTGGATGTGGACGTGCGCAAAATCTTTGCTGATGCCCACCTAGGGGTAATAGTATATTACTCTTCTGACACTATATTACTGTTTTGGTGACTTTTTTTTTTTTTAGTCTGTATGTACATATTTTTTACATACTGGACAGTCAGCATTATTGGACCACCCACTCTTCTGTTTGTCCTTTCGTAAGAGGTTTTACAGGATATCAATAGACAAAATTTTCTTATTGTGTATGTCACCACAGAGAAAGAAATAGACTTGAGAGTACTAATATCATCAGGGCATATGAAACACTTGGTAACAGATGATGGTCATCAGTGTATATTGAACACTTGGTAACAGATGACGGTCATTAGTGTATATGGAACACTTGGTAACAGATGACGGTCATCAGTGCATATGGAACACTTGGTAACAGATGACGGTCATCAGTGCATATGGAACACTTGGTAACAGATGATGGTCATCAGTGTATATGGAACACTTGGTAACAGATGATGGTCATCAGTGCATATGAAACACTTGGTAACAGATGACGGTCATCAGTGTATATGGAACACTTGGTAACAGATGACGGTCATCAGTGCATATGGAACACTTGGTAACAGATGACGGTCATCGGTGCATAAGAAACACTTGGTAACAGATGATGGTCATCAGTGCATATGAAACACTTGGTAACAGATGACGGTCATCAGTGCATATGGAACACTTGGTAACAGATGACGGTCATCAGTGTATATGGAACACTTGGTAACAGATGACGGTCATCAGTGCATATGGAACACTTGGTAACAGATGACGGTCATCAGTGCATATGGAACACTTGGTAACAGATGACGGTCATCAGTGCATATGGAACACTTGGTAACAGATGACGGTCATCAGTGCATATGGAACACTTGGTAACAGATGATGGTCATCAGTGTATGTGGAACACTTGGTAACAGATGATGGTCATCAGTGCATATGGAACACTTGGTAACAGATGACGGTCATCAGTGCATATGGAACACTTGGTAACAGATGACGGTCATCAGTGCATATGGAACACTTGGTAACAGATGACGGTCATCAGTGCATATGGAACACTTGGTAACAGATGACGGTCATCAGTGCTTATGGAACACTTGGTAACAGATGACAGTCATCAGTGCATATGGAACACTTGGTAACAGATGATGGTCATCAGTGTATATGGAACACTTGGTAACAGATGACGGTCATCAGTGTATATGGAACACTTGGTAACAGATGATGGTCATCAGTGCATATGGAACACTTGGTAACAGATGATGGTCATCAGTGTATATGGAACACTTGGTAACAGATGACGGTCATCAGTGCATATGGAACACTTGGTAACAGATGATGGTCATCAAGGTATATGGAACACTTGGTAACAGATGATGGTCATCAGTGCATATGGTAACAGATGATGGTCATCAGTGCATATGGAACACTTGGTAACAGATGACGGTCATCAGTGCATATGGAACACTTGGTAACAGATGATGGTCATCAAGGTATATGGAACACTTGGTAACAGATGATGGTCATCAGTGCATATGGAACACGTGGTAACAGATGATGGTCATCAGTGCATATGGAACACTTGGTAACAGATGATGGTCATCAGTGCATATGGAACACTTGGTAACAGATGACGGTCATCAGTGTATATGGAACACTTGGTAACATATGACGGTCATCAGTATGCAAAATAATATACTAAGCTCAGTTGATACAAATGACATATTTGCTATATCTTCTGTATGGCTTTCATCATCATCATCATCATCATCGGTACTTCTCAGCTCCCTCTAGAGCACAGGTCCTGAACAAAACAAGCCACGCCTCCTGTCCTGTGCCGTCTGTTCAAGGTCTTTCCATATCCTCTTGATCTCTTTCATGTCTGTTCCCAGTTCTCAGATGTGGAGATTTTCCTACAAGTAAAAGGTGAGTAAGCAAATTCAGGCTCCTCTAGGCTTTCTGTGAATCACATTCCTCCTTTTTTTCTGACTTAGATGGCCAAGTGGAATTATTTTCTTTTGTTGGCCTGTCAGTATTGTTTTTGTGATTTTAAGTTTGAACATGATGAGGTAGCCAGCCTCATGCCTAGCCCTCCTCAATTGCCTTTTATGGCAGGTGACAGTGCTTCCCATCAGGCCTCAGTAACACGCTGACATGTGTAGCCTTGTGACGTGGACAGTGAGCACAAGTGCAATCAGGATATATATAAAGATGTTTGGTTTGGTTTTGGTTTTAAGGACTATCTTCATTGCACATGGACAACTCTATCAGTGCTTCGATCTCTTCCCTTAGACTGCACAAAGAGGATCTCAGCACAGTGCACAATCCAACTGTGTGTATATAGGAATCACACATTCTATAAATATTTTTGTGGTGGGTAGGTTTCTAATTTTTAAATTTTGCCATGGGAATGGCCTTCCAGATACTTAATCACAGATAACCTCACATGGCACTAAGGAGGGATCCTCCAGGGAAAAAAAATGGTATTAAGAAGGTCAGAGACACATAGAGAACTAGAGGAAGATAACAGACAAGGGTGTAAAAGACTTTGTAATAACAGAATTTTTCCAGATTAGGAAAATTTTTCAGCATTTTCTTTTTCTTCTTTAAGTGCTTTGTAATTGACATTATAATATAGCTTGCTCTGTAAATATTTTATAAATTTGTGATCAATTAAAAAACATATGACTTAAACAGATGAACAAAACAATTGAATGTTTTTGTGATAATTAATTGTAGTGGTTCTTTTTGTTGCATTTTTATAAACTTTTGCTTGAAACAAACAATTTATGTGACCACATTTAGATTTGATTTCAGAACACGGGATTATTTAACCAAGCACCGGGCCGAAACACATGATCAACGGGGGACATCATCTGATGATCAGATTACCTCCTGTTGTATCGCTGTGTAAAGAGTTTCCTATCATATCATTAACTATTCTAGTAAAAAACCATGCACTGATACAAAATGTATTAGTTTTCTGTTCGTTCCCACAGATGATGAGGAACTTGTGTGTGGATGAAGGGGACTTTATTCAGATTGATAATGTCTCACTTGCTGTGGCCACATATGCCAAGTTTCAGCCGCAGTCTGTAGACTTCCTTGACATCACCAACCCCAAAGCTGTGTATCCTTTTAATGAAGATTTTTTTTAATTTTTGGTCATTGAGTTCGAGAGCAGGTTCACTGATTCATTTGAAGTCAATTGACCTAGATAACAATTTTGTTGTTTTTCTTTTCAGACTGAGGTAAATTTCATTCATGTTCAATGAAATATTGTAATGTGTGTTGATCTTGAGGCTAATTATGTTGAACTATTGTTGTAGGGCCTGGACAGGTTCTGGGAGCAGGATGATTGTCCCAGGCTATAGAAATTGTTAAAATGTTTTGGCCTAGTATCTAAGTTATGACAGCTTAGTTCAAAAGCCATTATGTGAAAATTATAATATCTTTTTTCTTCTTCTTCATACACTTTCAGATGTCAGCTTGAATAAGTTTAAAGAAATCAATGGTCAATCTGAGGTTGTTTGCATCTCAGTAGAGTTTGTCCAGGAATGGCACTGGTGACAACCATATGTACTTTCTCCATTCTCTATATGTTGGGCACTTATGCAGATGTTCAGCTGTCATTTTATCAGTGCCACAGTTACACTCATTGGTAATTCCTATCGTTAGCTTGTTGACTAGATGGTATCTCCATCTGTTGTGGCCTGTGCAGAGTCTGTAGATTACCACTTGTTCACTTCTGTTGAGCTGGTAATATACATCATTTTTTCTGTTGGCCTGGCTACTCAGCTTTCCACTTGTTCCTGTATCTACTGCTGATAAAACTCTTGGCCTCTTCATAAGTTATGCTTGAATCAGGCTGATTTAGCTTTCCACCTTTCTTTAACAATCTGACAGCCTCTTCATGGCCGAGGATGTTGCAATGAAATTGGATCTACTGTACCTCAATTCGTTTGAGCCGCTGACATAGTTTGTTGATACTTCTCTTAGGTCTGCATTATTTTGACTCTTTATCGCTGTAACTACTGACCGTGCATCTATGAAAAAAGCTGCTTGTCTTCCGGTGCTTTCCTCTGTCATAAGAACTTATGCTGTAGTTTTCAAGGCTTCTCCTTCTGAAGTTACCTGAGAATGATCCTGTTGCTGCTGACAGCTACATAGTAAATATGTTATAGTATGGATTGTTATATGACATCAGCTTGATTTTGCATGTCAGTTATGTTTGCTGTTGTTACAGATGTCAAGGGCTTTATTATGTGTTTAATTATATACATATGACTGGATTTTTGTTGAGTTTATTCAAGTATATGTGTGTCACCAATAAGACTGTCTCCTAGATAAACCAGCTAGCAAGCTATTCTTCTTTGTGTATGGATGCTTGTCTTGTGATACTTATGTATAGGTATCTTGCTGGTTAGCAAACTCTTGACTTCCACACCAGACTAGAGAATGCCTTGAGAAATTTTGCCTGCCTAACACAAGGAGATGTTATAGCCATCAAGTACAATGATAAAGTAAGTGATTACTAACAGTTACTTAGAGTGGCACCTTATTTTAAGTCATAATAGATGAAATATTAAAATTAGGATTAGTGTTTATCTGATACCACTCCACCTATGATCCAGTCTTGACTTATGAATGCAAGTCATGGGCAGTGACTACAACCCACAAACGCCAGCTCCAAACCTCATAAATGAGGTATCAGAAGAAGTGGTTGAAGTAACAAGAAGAGATGTGGTCCGCAACCAGATGATACATCATGGCCTCAAAACCCAGCCCCTGCAGACCCAAGTAGAACATTACCAGCTACAATGGTTTGGCCATGTCTGTAGAAAGGGAGAAGTTCAGCTACCACAACAAATATGGAGAAACTAAGAGCCAGGGATTCAGAAATCCAGGACGACCCAGAGTCGGCTGGTAGGACAACATTAGACAATCTCTAAAGGACAGAGGTCTAGACTGGAACCAGGCCAGGAAGAAGACAGACTATAGGATAGTAGGGCAAACCTGTATACCCCAGGGTAAAAGAGGGTACGACTAAGTAAGTAAGTTTTTTCTGACAATTTATAATCTGAATACTATTATGTCATAATCAGTTGTCAGAACACATTCTAAGTAGGTGTATTTTTACCTTGTATTTTCTTAAAAAATTGTGCTGTTTCAAGGTAGAAAACTATTAATTTTTAAGAACCTTGTTTTTGTGTTATTAATTTACTTGTAACTTGTTTTTTTTTAAAATATTTTATTCATCAGTCAACATGAAATTTGGCACCCGTACTTTTCACTGCATACCAAAACTACCTTTTATAAATATATGTTCCTTTTCTATAAAAAGTTAGTTGTGTTTTAAACTGTTTGCAAAAAGAATTATCATTTGATCTTAAATGTTTATGATTTTTATTTTATTTTTATACCTGCACGTAATTTTATTGTGTGACTAAAATTTGATGTGTGACATAGTGGGGTTAACATTAACAAGAAGGACATTACAATTTAATAAGATGAGTCTAGTTATATTATTAACATTTTTTTTTTAAACGTACGCCCGCTATTACTCAAGGTGAAATCTAAGGTTAGTACATCTAACCTGAGACTGATTTTACATGAGTATCCTATTTTCCCTGTATGCTGACAGGTGTCCTCTCGCCATTCACGCAGATACCCGCCGTCTTTGGAGAGTACCCATTAGAGCTGGGTCGGCTCAGTAACCGTTCAGGTTATTCCAGTCCCTGGTTGACGACACTTCTTCAAATATACTCGCCATGGCTCGAATTAATCCAGTCCAAATCCCGGTCGACGACACTTCTTCAAATGGTCTCGCCCGGGCTTGAACCTGGATCACCGGATCGCCAGCGTAGTGTGGTAACCATTACACCAGCTCGGCTCCCATTTTTTACATTATCAAACAAAGCTAATGGAAAAAAAAAAAACTCTGGCATTATAGTAAGGATATAGAATATTGCCTTGTATTCAAAGGAAATTAAATAGTTACTATTAAAATTATACCATAAAAGTAATAGCATCTTTTTTGCTGAATGGTCTTAAGTCTTCAGATGAAAGTGGACATATAAGATGATTTCACAAATGGAAAGGAGCAGTGTAAATGTCAGAACATGGTGAGAAGTGGAACATTAAGGGCCAGCAGTAGGAAAGTATCCTTGAACAAGTACAAACTCCTAAGAGTACCTACAGATTCATGTTGTCTTCATGCCAAGGTTCTAAATTTTATCAAATCATGTCTGGCTACAAAGTTAGAGAAACAGACAGTAATATCTTGGCCTTTTGGCCAGTGGAGCTTTCTTTGCCTTGGGAAATATATGGAGATCAGCAGAAATAAAGTCCAGCATAAAAATAAGAACCTTCAACTCAAATTTTAAGTCCATCTTATTGTATGGCTCTGAAACTTGGAGAACAATAAAAACATCAATCAAAAAGCAACAGACATTCATAAATGGATGCTTGCGCTGAATAGAAGAATTTCTATGGTATGACAAGATCACTAAGGTGGAACTGATGACAAGAACCAGACAAATCCCAGTGGAACAGGAGATGAGAAGAAGACACTTTTGAAGGACACACATAAAAAGGAAACCTGTTGATAACATTACCAGGCAGTCCTGGAATTCCCTGGTTAAGAAAGGTAGAGGGAGACAACAAGACACACGGAGACGAGAACTGGAGACAGAAATGAAAGGGATATAGAAGACATTGACAGACCTTGAATGGACATCACGGGTCTGAAGGACTTGGCATGCATTTGTTGAAGGCCTATGCTCCTTCCTTGGGGATCTGAAGGGTATTGATGATGCAGATGTCAAACTACATGGCCAGAGTGTGATTGCTTATGGTCACTGGTTAACAATAGAGAATACAAGATGTCAAACTACATGGCCAGAGTGTGATTGCCTAAGGTCACTGGTTAACAATAGAGAATACAAGATGTCAAACTACATGGCCAGAGTGTGATTGCCTAAGGTCACTGGTTAACAATAGAGAATACAAGATGTCAAACTACATGGCCAGAGAGTGGTTGCCTAAGGTGACTGGTTAACAATAGAGAATACAAGATGTCAAACTACATGGCCAGAGTGTGGTTGCTTAAGGTCACTGGTTAACAATAGAGAATACAATATGACAATTATGGTAGAGTATTTGACCTGATTGTTCCATGTGGTTCCTGGAGGTTTCTGAGGAAGCAAAGAAAGAATAGGACTACTGTGCCATCAGGTATCTTGTAAGAGGTGATTAATAAAAGGTTATATATAGAACTGACTACCTCATCTCGTGAAATAAGTGCTTTTACCTAGACTTCCTCTAGGGGACCATCTGCAGTGGTGGATCCATGCTCGACAGAAAGATGATTATGATGCATCTGATTGTTACAGGGAGCAGTGGTTAGCGCACTGGCTTCCTAGCTCGGTGGTCCATGGTTCAGTCCCCAGTTGAGGTGGGATTTTTTAGACCGCAAACGGCTCTGTGGTCGACCCAGCCTCTTGAATTGGGTACCAGAGCAATTCTAGGAAGGATAAGGCAGCCGGCGTTATGTTGACCACATCACCCCTAGTGTGCCGATGGTCAAGAAAATATGGGCCTAACACCATATTCCCAATATGCCTCAATGGGCATGTAACGGTATCCTTTACCTTTACCTTTGATTGTTACAGACGTCATTTAACACTAGTATAATTTCATTACTTACCAGGAGTATGAACTGTGTGTGTTGGAAAGCAAACCAGGAAAGGCAGTTTCCATCATTGAATGTGACATGAGAGTAAGTTGATAATTGATAATCATATTACTTACTTAGTGACTCTCCTCTTCTATAATGGGGTGTGGAGGTTAGCCACTCTATCCTATCAGCTGCCTTCCTTTTTACCTGGTTATAGTCTAGTCCTTCAGAGATTGTCTGATGTTGTCCTCCTAGCAAACTTTTGGTCATCCTGAAGGTTTGGATCCTTGACTTTTGGCTTCCTGTGTTTGTTGTGGTAGCCAGTCTTCTCCCATTCAGCAAATATGGCCAAAACATCCCAGCTGGGACTGTTCTACTTGCGTCTCCAGGGGCTGGATTTTGAAACTATGATGTTATCATCTGATTGCAGATAGTGTCCCTGATTTGTTACCAGCTTATAGTCATAAATTGGTCATCAACTTTCTTGTTTCATGCTCGTCATAGATTTCTCATTTGGATTGTCTCTTTTAGCTCTGCCCATGTGATTTCTGCTACCTTGGCTTTCTCTTCCACCATCCTTCTCAAGTTCTCCTTGGTCTACCCACCCTTCTCTTCACATGTGGGTTCCAGCAAAGGACATATATGGTTACACCAGCCTTTCTCAACCTTTTTATCCTGCAGGAACCCTTGAAATAATTGTCAGGTCTCAGGAACGCTTACATAAAAATTATTATATCTACAGCTATGTTATGATATGTTAGTGTAATCAGTAAGTTGTAAATATAATAATCCAGTAAAAATTGTCCATGCTCTTTTGAGTAGAGAATTATATTTTTTCTTTGGATCGGTTTATTTTATCCAATTTATTAGCCTACTCTGTTTGTGTGGTTTTCTTCTCTCCACAAAGGATATCAACTCCAATGCACGTCGTGTTGGTAAAGAAACGTCTATTTTTCCTTTTTATAATTTCCTACTTGATTTTTTTTTTAAAACTGTATCCAAGTAGCCTAACAGTCTGACCACAAATTTCTACTCTACAAGACGCTAATGAAATATGGTCTATGAAAAAATGAATACAGTCCTATTGTGCACTGCCATACGGGACTGCTGGGTCACTGCTCACCACTGCGAGCACTAGCATTGCCCGGCGCACAGAGTTGAAAAAAAACTACGTTTATTTATACATTTTTCAATCAGGATTTCTTGTGGAACCCAAGGGTTCCATGGAGCCCTGGTTGAGAAACCCTGGGTTACACAGTTGGTTGTTACCGTACTTTGTTTGTAATTTTAAAATATCTCTTTTTCTCCATTGTCACTGTTATTGTTTGGGCCTTTCTACATGCCATCCCAGTCTAGATGCAAGATATTAGTTTTAGACCAGGGAGTAAGAGGGAGACAGCTTATTTAACTTACAAAGTAATTTTTTTTTCTCTTTAGGTGGTCTGATAATTATTTTTTTTTTTTTTTTTTTTTTTTTTTTTTTCTCTCCACATGTAAGCCTACCTTGCCGTGGTTGGAGAGCTTGAGCGCCTCAATGATCCCGGGAGCTATGCCGGCGGGAGTTTTACTCCTGGCAGGGTCACCCAAGCCGGACAGGTCCTGGGTGAGGGGCCAGACTAAATGGGCTGAGGAGTGGGTGGAACCCTATAGGTGTAGATGCAGAACCCACCGGCGAGTGGTACATGCTCTGGTCTGCACCAATCCACCCCCACTTCATGGGTTAAATGCTTTCTTGCCTCATTCTTCACTGTTTGTCGTCTATCACGCCCATGGCGACCGTTGCCTCAATTGGCTGTGTGTGGTGTACCCGGAAACGGGGCCTCCCAGTACTGAGGCAAAGTTAAGTCCCCGATGTCACTTATCGGTGCAGAATTGAGAGAGATGGCTGAGCATCACAATCCCTCCTGTGTTGCAGCATGATGAGAACCCAGCATTGCACACTGAGCTTGGGGGGATCACTTGGGCACCAGACTTAATACTGGCTCTTGACTGGATGGCCGCATGCAGGAGATTTCTACAATGGAGGGTTGGCAGGTGGTGGGTATCGGGAAGTGGCTCTGTGCAGGACGTGAGGATTCCTTGGGAGAGCCCAGAACCAGAGCACAGCATTGTGCAAGCTCTGCATAGTTGGAGAGCCCCCTGGATGACGGGGAATGCACAGTGTGCTACCCCACCTATCCCCAACTGCTAACTTAGAACCAGAAGTGGGGTCCTCTGTATGCGTGCCAGGCCAGGATAAAATGCCTGGGAAAGAGACTGGAGCTCAGAACTCCCTAACTCAAAGTTGCAGGATGGCAGAAAAGCCACGGGAAAGACAGGGCTATTTTGAAGATAACGCAACCATATTTTCACCATACGAGCTCGGACGCCGCCTCGGTAAACAAGGTCCGCGCAGAGCAGTGACACCCCCAGGCTGCTTGCGAATAGTCTACTACTGGGAACATAAACAGATTAGGGATGAGCCCACTCTCCCGTTGAACAGGTGCTAAAGTCGTAGATACTGGGCCAGAAGGCGCACCGGAAACCACAGTATCATGCAACTCGCTTTTTTTTTTTCTATGGAGAGTACACCGTCAAATAAATCTCGTTCTGGTGCTCGCCCTGTGGAGCTCCACCAGGCAGGTGCAGTGCCGGGCTCTGAGCCTCGACAGAGCCCACCCTCAGCTACTGGAGGACCCTCTAGACCGTCTTGTGGAGTCAACAGACGGCGGAGGAGAACTACTGACCAAAACAAAACAGAAAAAGAGAAACCCAGAGTGCCACTTGTCATGATGCACTGGAATGCAGAGGGAGTGAACAGCAAGCAGGCTGGATACAGCAAAAAGACAGAGCTGGAAAACATCTTGTATGAGAAGCAAGTCAGTGTTTGCTGTATCCAAGAGACTCACTTGAAAGCAGATCAAACCTTTAAAATAAGGGGATATCAATGCTTCAGATCCGACAGACAAGATAGACGAAAAGGAGGAGTACTTACTCTTGTAAGGAATAACATTCCTGCACACGAAAGGAAAACCTTCATGGATGGAGCAGAATATCAGCTGCTGCAGATAAAGGTAGACAAGATGGAAATAGAACTCCTGAACTATTACTGTCCGAACAACAAACCCCTGAGTCTCAGCTCTATACAGGTACCAGCCACCAACTTTATAGCAGTTGGAGACTTTAATAGCCACTCCCAGAGCTGGGGCTATAACCATCTGGATCACAGAGGTGAAGAGGTTGAAACTTGGCAAGATGATCACTCCCTAATCCTAGTCAATAATGCCACAGATACTCCTACCTTCTACTCCAGAGGATGGCACACAACCTCAACACCAGATCTTGCCTTCTCCACACCAGATATAGCTGGATCTATTAGTAGAGAAGTAGGAGACCAACTAGGGGGAAGCGACCATCGCCCAATCTTTCTTACTGTCCAGAGTGCAACTCTCAGTACAGGCCCAGCCATTACAAGATGGAACTACAAAAAAGCCAACTGGGGTTTATTCAGGCATCAGGTGAACACGCTGCTGTCTACCCTCAAGGTACAGAACAGAGACATTAATGAAGTGGTAAAAGACTTCAACAGATGCATACTACAAGCTGCAAAAGAAACCATTCCCAAAGGATGCCGGCGTAACTACATACCATACTGGTCCAGCACACTCCAAGAACGTCAGGAAGCTATGGACAAGGCTAGAAAGGACGCAGAGTCTCAGCCTTCACTTGAAACTCACAACAAATGGAAAAAGGCTGTAGCAGAGTTTCAGAGAACAAAGCTAGAAGAAAAGCGGAAAAGCTGGAGAACTAAAACGGCATCGCTGAACCTTGAGAAAGACGGCAGGAAACTTTGGAGATTAGTCAAGTCTCTAAATGAAGAGCATTCCTCACCAAGGCAGACTATCACATTGGATGAAGGTGGCAAACTTTTCAGAGGAAAACAAGCTGCAGACTTGTTTGCTAGAAGATACAGTTCAGAAAGCAACTTACCCATTAACATAGACCATCAGAGAGAGATAAGAAAAGAAATACTGGCAACCATGGGACAGACAGATACTCCTGCCCCAATGAGGGAACCCATCACACTAGGAGAACTACAGAAGGCTATTTCCAAGCTTAAGTTTCAAAAGTCACCCGGCCCAGACAAAATCAGCAACGAAATGCTAGTAAATCTGAGCTCAGCAGCAAAGACAAAACTGCTTGAGATATTCAACCACAGCTGGTTGAAAGGAACGGTACCCCAAGTATGGAGAGAAGCCATCACAATACCCATACTAAAGAAAGGGAAAAGTAAGACCGAGGCTGCAAGTTACCGGCCAATCAGTCTCACAAGCTGTGTTGGGAAGACTATGGAGCGAATAGTCAACCACAGATTGAAATGGTATTTAGAGTCTGAGCAGAGCCTGGTGCCGGAACAAGCTGGATTTAGAGAATGCTACAGTATAGAAGACCAAGTTACTTACTTGTCTCAAGCAATAGAAGATGCCTTCCAGGAGAAGAAAAAGGTCCTAACGATCTGGGTCGACTTCAAGCAGGCCTTTGACAAGGTGTGGAAAGATGGCCTCATTGCAAAACTTAGGAGAAGTGGAATCCAAGGCAACATGATGAAATGGATCCAGTCATACTTGCATAACAAGAGAACTAGAGTCACTCTTGACGGTCTGCAGAGCAGAAAAGTGTTGCTCCATCAGGGGGTACCTCAAGGAGGAGTAATTTCCCCAACACTCTTCCTTGTTTACATCAATGACCTGGTGAAAGATCTCCCTGCAGGAGTTAAAGCTGCCTTATATGCAGATGACCTAGTACTCTGGTGCGCTGATGAAAATGTCACCACAGCAAATTATAGAATGCAGCGGGCAGCAGACATGCTAGTGTCATGGGCAGAGAAATGGCTTATCACAATAAACACAGACAAAACCTCCACAACACTGTTCTCCCTCGCCCCCAAGGACAAATCAGCTAACATACACCTAGGGACAAACCGTGATCAAGGAAGAAAGCTACCCCACCTATCTTGGGGTGACATTTGACCAAAGGCTTACATGGAATAAGCATATTGAAAATGCAGAAGGAAAGGCCCGAAGACGACTAGGCATACTCAGAAAATTAGCAGGTACCAACTGGGGAGCAAATGAACGAAATCTAAAGAAGATTTATAATGGAGTAATAAGACCACACTTAGAGTTTAGCTCAGCAGCATGGTCATCAGCTGCTAACTCACATCTGCAGTCTTTGGACAAGGTGCAAAATCAAGCTCTCAGGCTCATTACAGGAGCCATGAAAACTACACCAATAACAGAGATGCAGAAGGTTGCTGGATTACAGACATTGTCCCATAGAAGAGACACAAAAACCATGATCCAGATGGAAAAGTACAACAGTATGCCAATGCACCCAATGAAGGCAAGACTAGATGATCTGGCATTGGGACGTCTAAAGCGTAGCAGCTTTGTGCATCGGGGGGAAAAGACTTATAAGACAGCATCAAGAAGACCTATCCATGAAGACAACACCACTGAAGCCCACCCTATACCCTGTACCATGGGAGCAGGCCAGCAGTGCCCTCCAAATTAATACAACAGTCAGTGGTCTCACAAGTGGATGTGAGTATAATGATCTGCAAAAACGAACTGCTACATTGAGTATGATCCAAGAAAGCTATCCCGATCAATCATGGATACATGCCTATACAGATGGATCAGCAACTAATGCTGTTAGGAATGGAGGTGCCGGTATCTTTATCTCATATCCTGACAACCACTATGAGACTAGGCACATTCCCACTGGTAAATTCTGTTCCAACTATACAGCTGAGGTTCAAGCTCTAGAGCAAGCTGCAAATATGATTTATAACACCAACTCTGACTGCCACCAGGTAGTCATCCTCACAGATGCACTGTCTGTCCTGCAAGCTCTCAAGGGTGGTAAACTCCCGCATCTGAGAAATGAACTAAACAAGGTAGCTGCCAAAAAGAGAACCATACTTCAGTGGGTACCATCTCATTGTGGTGTACCCGGAAATGAAAAGGCAGATAAACTTGCAAAAAAGGGAGGAGAATGTGAACAAGAAGATAATGAAGTCACATACTTTGAGAAAAAGAGAGCTATCCAGACTATCAGAAGAGAACAGAACCAACCCAAAGACGACTATCACACTCTCGACCGGCAGGGACAGACAACTATTTTTCGACTCAGGACAGGGCATAACAAACTGAATAAACACATGCACAAGCTACGATTGTCTGCTTCACCACTGTGCACATGTGGATTAAACGAACAAACTGCTGAGCATGTTCTACAGGACTGTCCTCTGTATGACCAGTTAAGAAAGATATACTGGCCCAATGACTCAACACTAAACTCAAAGCTATATGGAGTTAAAGAGGAACTTCAAACAACAGTCGAATTCATCATGAGAACTCGTCTGACGGTGTAATCATCAAAGATGCGATCGCAAGAAGAAGAAGAAGAATTATTTTTAATTTTATTTGTTGCTGGGTTTTTTTTTTGGCTAAAAGTTTCTGCAGGATGGTGTAACTGGCTCCCATGCCCAACCCTCTTTAATCACCACTTATGACATGCATGGGAGGTTACAGTGATACTATTCTTTGCTCCCCTTTCAGGCCCCGGTAACACATGGGTGATAAAGGACTTTATATGTAATTTTAAAATGTCCCTTATTTCTCTGTATTCTGTGTGGTTTATTCCAGTCTGTCTGAACTGTTATTCTTTAGCCCTTAATTAAAAAAGAAAAAAAGATTTTTCTTGTTACTGCTATTGTTCGGGTCTTTCCACATACTATATCGTACCATCCCAGTCTAGATTCAAGATATTTGCTTTAGACTGGATGGGGAGGGGAGAGAACAGAAATGTATCTAATTTACAAATATCTTTATTACTCCTAATCTTTATTCTCCAGTGATGATATTAACAACTTCTTTATATGTAGCTGTAACATATTATGTAGACATATACATATTTAACAGCATGTGTTCCTACAAAGTAAGGCAATCTTACAGTCACTTTTGTCATTATTTTGTTTACTCATCTTACAGGTTGATTTTGCGCCCCCAGTTGGTTATAAAGAACCAGAGAGAGCAACCAGACCCATGGAACAGATGGACAGTACTGTAAGTTTCCAAATGACATTTGAGTTTTTTTTTAGTTAGTTTTTTATGTATACAAGGGAAAGAACGACACTCAATGTGGGCAGTAAAAAAAAAAAAAGGTAAAGGAACCCGTTACACGCCCATTGAGGCATATTGGGAATATGGTGTTAGGCCCATATTATCTTGACCGTCGGCACACTAGGGGTGATGTGGTCGGCATCACGCCAGCCGCCTTAACCTTCCCAGAGTTGCTCTGGTATGTGGGCAGTGCTGAGCTCATAATAAGGAACCAGAAGCTGGAACAGACAGACACGTTTACATTCTTAGGATGCATAGTAACACCAGATGGTGGAACAAGCAGAGACATCAACAACAGAATGAATAAAGCGAGAACAGCCGTAGCTAGTCTAAACAACATCTGGAAGTCCTCTCAGTACAGTACAAACACCAAATTAAGATTAAATGAGAGCTGTGTACTTTCTGTGCTTCTCTATGGTGTGGAATGCAGGAGAGTAACAGAGAAGGAAATGCCAGAATTGTCCTCTTTCCACACAATCTGCCTAAGGAAAATTCTCAGAATATTTTGGCCGAATATCATCACCAATCAAGAACTGCTTACTCGGATCAACTAAGAGGACATGCACACCATCATAGCTGGCAGATGCTGGAGTTGGGTTGGCCACATCCTCAGAAGAGACCCTGATGACATCACAAGAACAACTATGCTATGAACCCCTGAAGGAAAGCGAAAGAGAGGCTGACCAAAAACAACTTGGTGGAAAACTGTGAAGGCCATGATGCAAATAATGAATCAGAGCTGGACACTGCACAAAGGCTGGCTGCCAACCAAGCAAAGTGGAAGCAGTGTGTTGCTGCCCTACAACTTGATGGCCACTGACTGCTTTGACAGTTGGTGGTTAAGGATCAAAGAAGAAGGGAAAGAAAATAACAGCTGAAAGGTTCTGTGTGTGTTCCATGACAATTATAAATAAACAATTATTGACTGACAATATGGGAAAAGTAAACATATACATGTCTGTTTAAGAAATTACGCGGAATGGAAAAATTTTTTCTAACATCTGCAAAACTGGCATATACTGTCTTGTTCTTGACTGTTAGCAGCCCAGTATGAGTTGTACTGCAGTCTCTATAGCCATCGTCATCATTACCCTACAGGTCCCTAAGGAGTATAGGCCTTTAAGAAATTCATACTTCAAGAAAAAGTCTTTCTGTAATTTCTTTATCTCTTTCATTTCTGTCTCAAGTTTCTCTTGTCCATATGTTTTATGGTCTCCCTCTACCACTCTTACCCTGGGGATCCCAGAACAAGGACTGCCTTGTAAGGCTGTCTGCAGGTTTTCTCATTGTGGGTCCTATCGGTCGCCAATGTCTTCTCATCTCCTGTTCCTCTGGCAAGTGTCTGGTTCTTGCATCAGATCCACATTGGTGATTTTCTCCGTACTGCGCCATGAGCCTCTTTAATCTTCTTCCATCGTGGCTGATCAAGTACTTACTTACCTACTTAGTCATTCCTCTTCTACCGTGAGGTGTAGAGGTTTGCCAAAGAGAGCGCCATACTATCCTATCAGCTGTCTTCCTTCTGACCTGGTTCCAGTCTAGTCCTCGGTCCTTTGGAGGTTGTCTAATGTTGTCCTCCCAGTGAACTCTGGGTCGCGCTGGAGGTCTGGGTCCATGGCTCTGGGTTTCCCATATTTGCCGTAGCTGATCTCCCATTTTGCAGAATGGGCAAAACCATTGTAATTGGGACTGCTCTACTTGGGTCTGCAGGGGCTGGGTTTCCAGGCTTTGATGTATCGTCTGTTGGATGATTGAGTAGAATTTAAATTATTCATTTAGCTGACTTTACCATATTTGCTGAAGTTTTTTTTTTTTTTTTTTTGCCAACAGTTTCAACAGGGTAGCCATCTTCTTTCTTAGTCACACATTCCATGTGAAACTCCTAATTATTGTTCCATGCATAATCACTTTGCAGGATTTGTTTGTTGCTACAGGTCTTTAGAAGGTAATTTGTCTTTTTTTGTTGTGGAATAACTAAAATGATATTAATAAAACATCATTTGGCTTTTCTCTTTGCCACTTTAGGACATTGAAACAGACCAAGATGATGATCGGCAGATTTTCAGGGTATGATTATTCCTCATCTATATTTATAATATATTTATATTTACCTTAGATTTACATTTATTGAAAGAATGTGACTACTGCTTCCTCTGGCATGTCATAAAAGGTTACTAACATGAAGTTTTTCTTGAGGCTGGCAGCCAAATTATATAAAACAACTGATGTAGAATCCAACTGCATTGGTGCAGACTTCCTGCAAGGGGCCAGCTGCAGATTTCCTCTGTGTGAGCATGTGTGTTGCAAACTGGGGCTGATGATATTTAGGTAAAGGTTGTCCCATAGTAGATCCTGCCATAGGAGAGTTGTGTTGGGAACTACAGTGTATTTGGTCTCACATCTATGAGGTGGGGGTGACCAGTTTGCTACCTTGCATAGTCAGTTGTGTCTGAAAAGGCTACTATATTATAGCACAAGAAAACATACAGCTGTGAGATTACAGCAATAACAACACATACAGCTGTGAGACTGCAGCAATAAGAACAGATACAGCTGTGAGACTGCAGAAATAAGAACACATACAGCTGTGAGACTACAGCAATAACAACACATACAGCTGTGAGACTGCAGAAATAAGAACACATACAGCTGTGAGACTCACCCGTGTGTTACCGGGGCCCGAAAGGGGAGCAAAGAATAGTAACACTGTCCCCTGCCAAGCATGTCGTAGAAGGCGACTAAGGAGGGTTGGGCATGGGGCCGGTTACCCCATCCTGAAAAAAAAATTTAAACCACAAAAAACTTCAACAAATATGGACAAGTCAAATAAAGAAAATAAAACACAGCCATCCAAGACAGGGGAAGGTCCTCTCGCGGGGAGGCGTATGATGCAACACAGAGAAAGCCGAAAGGAGTCTGTGTTGCTGACTAACCTTCTTTCTTCTAGGAGAACTTCCAGATTTGGCACCTGGAATGTTCGGACATTGAACGAACAAGGGAAAGTGGCACAAGTAGCAGCAGAAATGAGGGAATACAAAATCGAGGTTCTGGGAATGTGTGAAACAAAGTGGAAGGGGGTAGACAGGAAGAAACTCATCACAGGTGAATTGGTGCTGTCCTCAGGACACGAAGACGAAAGTTCACACCACAGTGAAGGGGTAGCTCTTATGTTATCTAAAGAAGCACAGAAAGCACTCATTGAATGGGAAGCTGTGGGACCCAGAATAATAACAGCTATTTTCAAAACAGCTAAAAAGAAAATTCATGTCAATGTCATCCAATGTTATGCACCAACTAATGACAAAGAAGAGTCTGTGAAAGAAGCATTTTATACTAAACTACAGGAAATTATGGATAAAGTAAAAAGAAGAGACATCACAATTTTGATGGGTGACATGAATGCAAAGATAGGTACAGTCAATACTGGATTTGAAGAAGTCATGGGAAAAACATGGGCTAGGAGTAATGAATGAAAATGGAGAACTATTCGCAAACTTCTGTGCTTCAAATCAACTGGCTATAGGAGGAAGCATGTTTCCACATAAGAGAATACACAAGGCAACATGGATATCACCAGACCATAGAACAGAAAATCAGATCGATCATATATGCATAAAGAAGAAGTTTAGATCATCATTGCAGGATGTAAAGGTATATAGAGGAGCAGATGTGGCATCAGATCACCATCTTCTGATAGCCAAAGTAAAAATGAAACTCAAGAGATATGCAACAATGCAAAATTATAGACAACAGTTTAATGTAGGACAGCTAAGAAATCAAGAAACAAGAGACAAATTTGCGGTCACAGTATCCAACAAATTCCAAGTGCTCCAACAGTTGGAAGATGTAGAGAATACAGAAGACTATTGGCAGCAGGTCAAAACGGTATGGAAGGAGACATGTGAAGAAATACTGGGGAAAAGGGAAAGACAACAAAAAGCATGGATAACAACAGAAACCATCAATAAGATAAAAGATAGAAAAAACAAGAAAGCAGAGTTAAACACAAGCAAAACCAGAAGTTCCAAAGCCAAGGCTCAAGAAGTGTACACAGAAGCAAACAAAGAAGTAAAAAGAAGTATCAAAAGAGACAAGAGGAAGTATATTGAGGAGTTGGCAAGAGAGGCAGAAGATGCTGCAGCCAAAGGAAATATGAGAGAACTGTATAGCAGCACAAAGAAGCTAACAGGGAAATACAAGCAAACAAGTTGCCTCATAAAAGATAAGAATGGGAAACTGCTCAGCAATATACAAGAGCAAATGAAGAGGTGGACAGAATATTTTGGGGACCTTCTCAATAGACCAGCTCCACAAAACCCGCCGGACATCCAGCCAGCAGAAGAAGAGCTACAAATTATAGAGGAATAATGTTACTATCAGTGCCAGGAAAGGTATTGAACAGGATTATCCTTGAGAGATTAAAGGAGTCCATAGACAAGAAATTGAGAGATGAACAAGCAGGTTTTCGACAAAACAGATCATGTACAGACCAGATAGCCACTTTGAGAATAATAGTTGAACAAAGTCTGGAATGGAATTCACCACTATACATCGGATTTGTGGACTACGAAAAAGCATTTGACAGTGTGGACAGAGAATCACTTTGGAAATTGATGAGGCATTATGGAGTTCCCCTGAAAATCATTAATTTAATAAAGAAAACCTATGAAGACATGACGTGCAGAGTTCTTCATGAAGGACAGCTTACAGAACCATTTGGGATAAGAACAGGAGTGCGACAGGGATGCCTCTTGTCTCCATTTCTTTTCTTGCTGGCAATAGATTGGGTTATGAGATCATCGACAACACACAACAGAAATGGAATCCAGTGGACTCTGACTAAGCAGTTGGATGATCTGGATTTTGCTGATGATTTGGCTCTCCTGTCCCATAACCGTAATCAGATGCAGGACAAATTGAAAACACTCGATGAGAGGTCACAGCAATTGGGTCTGAAAATACACAGGGAAAAGACAAAAATAATGCGAATAAATGCAGGTAATGAAAACAGGGTTGAACTTGAAGAAACGCCAATACAAGATGTAGAATCATACACATATCTTGGCAGTAATATAGACAAAGTTGGAGGGACAGACAGCGATATCAAAATAAGAATACAAAAAAGCAAGAGGAGCTTTCATTGCATTGGGAAATATATGGAGATCAAGAGAAATAGGATCCAACACGAAAATAAGAATCTTCAACTCAAATGTGAAGTCAGTCCTATTGTATGGCTCGGAGACATGGAGAACAACAAAGACAACAACCAAAAAGCTACAGACTTTCATAAATGGGTGCTTGTGTAGAATAGAGGGATTAAAATGGTATGACAAGGTTACCAATGTGGAACTGATGACAAGAACTGGACAAGTGCCAGTGGAACAAGAGATGAGAAGAAGACGATGGCGATGGATAGGACACACACTGAGGAAACCTGTTGATAGCATTACAAGGCAGTCCTTGTTCTGGAACCCCCAGGGCAAGAGAGGCAGAGGAAGACCAAGAAGTACATGGAGAAGAGAGTTGGAAACAGAGGTGAAAATGATGAGGAGAACATGGAAAGAACTTGAGATGATGGCACGTGACAGGAGGACTTGGCATGTGTTTGTTGAAGGCCTATGCTCCTTTGGGAGTGGAGGGTTATGAATGAATGAATGACAGCTGTGAGACTACAGCAATAACAACACATACGGCTGTGAGACTGCAGAAATAAGAACACATACAGCTGTGAGACTACAGCAATAACAACACATACAGCTGTGAGACTGCAGAAATAAGAACACATACAGCTGCGAGACTACAGCAATAAGAACACATACAGCACATACAGCTGTGAGACTACAACAATAACAACACATACAGCCGAGAGACTACAGCAATAAGAACAGCTGTGAGACTACAGCAATAAAGAACACATACAGCTGTGAGACTACAGCAATAACAACACATACAGCTGTATGTCATTTTTACATTTTTACAATCATTTTTACAGTTGGGTAGACTGGAGCGTTACACGATTGTAGCGACATGGACAGATCACTCTGGAAATTTCCTTGTAAATAGCAAACTTTAGGATTTATCGAATCTATAGTATTCTATATCTGAATTTCACAACAGGGGAATCACCTAATTATTCAAGGATGGAAAAAACCAACCAATCAGAAGTTTGGATAAAGAGCCAATCAAATGCAGAGGAGTGAAAGTGAAAAATTCATCAGAATGAAAAAAAGAGATTCATCTTGAGACAGATTAAACAGATCAGCTTGATGCGAGGGAGATCCACTCAAACTCAGGCTCAGTCAAATTCGTCTGGACTGGGGAACTGAACATAAGCCCACTCAGATTCAATTCTGGACTCTTAAAATTTCACTTCAATTCTCATAGCTGAGAAGACATCCAGTGGTCTGACCCACACTTGTAGAATCCGCATAGCCACATCCCATAGCAGAGAAAAGCCAAGCTGACCTGCTTTGTGAGCAGACTTGCAAAAGTGATAAGCTCAGATCCGTAATATTGTGTCTGAAGGTTACTACCCGATAGAGCAGTGTTTCCCAACCTTTTTCGAGTCACAACCCCCTTTTATAATAGCCAAGTAACCTACGACCCCCCGCCACATTTGCATAAAAAGGCATTTTTAATAGGATAATGAAAACACATTAAAAATACATTTTTCAGAAAATAATTCTAACCTAATATTTAATTAACCTAATATTTAATGCATCTTCCAGCATAATCCACATCAAGCCAAGAACGAAAAAGAAGAAATAACCAATTTTTATCAAATCGAGAACGTTAAGGAACATCCCCATTTATCAGTAAAAAAAGTATAAAACGGGAACCCCAACTCAACCCCAAGAATGCAGCAGTACAAAAGCACCAAGGCAGCACAGCGAGAAGAAAGACACGACGCTCACAACCTCAAGAAGACCTGGGGAAGAGGAACCCCAATGGAAACGAACACGGTAGAATGCCTGAATAAAAGTATAGTTCTAAACTACTGTATGGGGAAGTCCTGGAGACAGGACAGTAATATTAAAAAAAAAAAATGTTTAATAATGTTTAGCGTTAGACACTTGGCTCGCTATTTTATTAAAATAATACACCTATTAATAAAAATATAAATAAATAATTAGACAAATAAATTGTTTTCCGTCGGGGAAACGATAATAGCGATGCAAAAAGCCGACCGACAGCATGGACTGATGACGACCTACTGACGCTCTTTAGATTTTAGAAAGTGCAAGCAGTAGCAAACCCGCGCTCGACAACGAGTGGCTGGTTTCCATTATGGCGCCAACTAAAGGTGTTTGACTATTGGCGAACTATGTTTGCGCCAGTTTGCATCAGACGGCCCATCGCGGACATTATTGAATTACATCATTGCAAAGATGGCGGCGTCAGCAAAACATACGGGGTAATCTTCAACTGTGTTAAGAGAGCAACTCGCCTTTATTGGACTCCTATTAAAATAATTGCAGCTAAAAATAACCGCAGCGACCCCCCCAGAAAACACTTTGTGACCCCCTTGGGGGTCGCGACCCACAGGTTGGGAACCCAGGCAATAGAGAGTTGCAACAAAGCTTCTAAAAGAAGCTTAACAGACTGCAGTGTGTGAGTAAAGGACCACTATCGCCTGGAAGTAGCATTGTATCTACCTGTCCAGGTGAAATAAGTATCTTGGAAAGTCTACACATCATCAATAACAGAAGTATCCATAGCGACAGGAACTGAAGGAACGAACGAACTCTTTATATCATCAGGGTAAAGAAATAGGCATAATTGCCTTTTTACATTTCTGTAAAAGGAGTTAAGTACACGCTCATTAAAGAAGCAAAATCCAGAAGTCACCATATGGCCGATATGATGAAAAAGACAATGACAAATTAATAAATTCTAGTTGTGGTTTTTGTAAATACCTATCCAGACTGTTGAAAAGTCATTGCTGTATGTTTTAATACGTTCTTAATAAATTCAGTTTTCAAATTTGTTCTTAATAAATTCAGTTTTCAAATTTTGCTTTTTCCACCCCAGCCATTTGCAGGTCAAGGAAACAGGTTAGATGGCAAGAAAAGGGGAACAGAAGTGGCTTCTAGTTCGTTAACACATGCGGAGCCCATGAAAAGGTATGGACCGCCATTTCAAAGAGTACTGGTTGCCAGGAATGCAACTAATATGATAATAGGAAATTCTGTACAGAGTGTTACTGGAGTTAGCAAACTGATCATTAGAAGCAGGGCCCCCTCACACAAGTGTTTCAGCCTTTGTATCTCCTTGCCTTGCGTAGTTCCCAGGGTCTCTGAAGAGTTTGGTTTGGTTTGAAGGATTATCTTCAGTGCTCCGATCTCCTCCCTTAGATCACACAAGGAGGATCTCAGCACAGTGCACGAACTTCATAGCACCGGTAACAATCCCAATGTCTTGTATATAGGAATCAGACATTCTATAAATATTTTCTATAAATAGGGTGGGTTTCTAATTTTTTTTTTTTTTTAATTTTTGCCATGGCAGTGGCCTGATATTAGGGGTCGGAGTGGCTAAGAGTTATGGTGTCCGCCTCGAGTTCTAGAGGTACCGGGTTCGATTCCCAGTTGAGGGAATATAATTTATGGAAATTTTTTTTTCAGAACCAGTGGTCCTAATGATGTCATACTCCCTTGTGGTCTCCTGGGTAGTGAGATCGGATGCCTAGCCTTCTCGGATAAGGGCGAAAGAAACAGGAGGTCCCGTGTGCAAGTTGCGCACGTTAAAAATCCCCTCTGAAGAGACAAAGAAACCCTCAGGCTGACAAGGTGACTAATATGAGGTTGTCTATAGGGTTGGCAACCTCATCATGTAAAACAAATTGCAGCAGAAACCGCAGCAACGAGAGAGTAAATGCTCAGTGCAAGCTTCCTGCTAGGGGAGCAGCTGCAATAATGGCTCTATGCTCTGTAATTAGCGCAGTGGAAAATGATGATGATGATGACATTCTAAAAGTGGGGGCGGGTCCTATTGTGTCATAGCTCCAAGTGTCAGCCTCCAGTTTTTCGTTATTTCCAGCTTGCATGGAAATGTGACCTCGCTCCACATTGGTTGCAACTTCCAAATTCATATTGAATTTTGAGATGTAAAATTACTAAACCAAAAGTCTCACAGCTGTATGTGTTCTTATTGCTGTAGTCTCACAGCTGTATGTGTTCTTTTTGCTGTAGTCTCACAGCTGTATGTGTTCTTATTGCTGTAGTCTCACAGCTGTATGTGTTCTTATTGCTGTAGTCTCACAGCTGTATGTGTTGTTATTGCTGTAGTCTCACAGCTGTATGTGTTCTTATTGCTGTAGTCTCACAGCTGTTCTTATTGCTGTAGTCTCTCGGCTGTATGTGTTGTTATTGTTGTAGTCTCACAGCTGTATGTGCTGTATGTGTTCTTATTGCTGTAGTCTCACAGCTGTATGTGTTCTTATTTCTGCAGTCTCACAGCCGTATGTGTTGTTATTGCTGTAGTCTCACAGCTGTATGTGTTCTTATTTCTGCAGTCTCACAGCCGTATTTGTTGTTATTGCTGTAGTCTCACAGCTGTATGTGTTCTTATTTCTGCAGACTCACAGCTGTATGTGTTGTTATTGCTGTAGTCTCACAGCTGTATGTGTTCTTATTTCTGCAGTCTCACAGCTGTATCTGTTCTTATTGCTGCAGTCTCACAGCTGTATGTGTTGTTATTGCTGTAATCTCACAGCTGTATGTTTTCTTGTGCTATAATATAGTAGCCTTTTCAGACACAACTGACTATGGGAATGATGTGCCGTTGAGGTGATAGCCCTAAGCTGCTTACCCTGACATCCCACCCCCTCCACTATTCCTTTCAGCATGTTCTCTTCTCTTCTGCTTGTTGCAAGAGCTTCTTTTCGTTCAATCTGAAATGGTGCTGTGGGGAGCATCGCCACTTGATGTGATCGGCAGCTTCATTCTCCCAGGTAGCTGGATTTATATCTATTGCTTTGATGTCTCTCTTGCACTTGCTATGATAATGTATGTGCTATAATATCAGGTATTCATTATGATGCTTTTAAAATTAAAACATCTTTCTTCATTCTGCCAGGGGCATCCCAAATTATAATTTCAAGCGAGGAACTATTACATTCATACGCAACGTTCGTCCTGTTGCAAACGGCAGCACAGAGGAAGAAGAAGCAAAACATTTTGAGGCTTTCTCGGGACAAGGGCAGACTTTGAAGTCAAAAAACCGAAAATGAGCTGTCAGCAGAGTTTCTGAATTTGAGGATTTGGCTGCAGTAGAAAGTCTCTTTTTATAAAAATAATGATTGGTTTTTGAGAAAATGATTGATGACACATGAAAGGGATGTTATTTATAAATTTTTTTTTTTGGGGTGCTTTATTTGTTTATTCTTCTCATCCCTTTGGATTGTTCATCAGAATGCATGTGTTCAGTATGTTTTTACGAATAACTTTATATATGTTGGTGTATGGTTTCAGTAATCTATAAGATTGTATATTGTCTGATTCTGCCACTTCTCTTTCTGGCTCTAATAGGAGCATGGAACCACCGCTGCAGTTGGTCCCCTTGCAGTAAACCTGCATTGAAGCATTGGATCCTTGCAGTGCTTGTCCCCGTAACACTTCGTTATACATGATGAGGTTGTGAGACCTATGTTGGGAGCAATGACCTGATTCTTTCTTTGTCTCCACAGAGATCATCATGAACCAGACATTGTCTAAAGCTGTCCCTTATTTCATATTATAGTGAATCTCAAGGCCCTTGCCTGTAGTTTCTGTAGCAACTTGTTTTCTTTTGTGAGATTGCCAGCTTTTTGCACATCTCCTTAGTCACCTTATGTGAAATGCCAGATGGAAGCAGTGAATTTACTCTCTCCACATCACTCCAGTATACCCAGATGTAAATGGGTACCAGACTTTGCTATATCTTGAGTTGGGGAAGGAAAAAGGTAGCGAGGAAGGGAACTGGTCACCCCCATCTCATTAAAAAAATCTGGACCAAGTATGGTGAAGTCTCTAACACTTCATGTCCCTATTGCA